>CAJNDV010031319.1:104522-117570 GCA_905221635.1 Symbiodinium sp. CCMP2456 | reverse complement strand
AAATACCCCTAAACCCTAAACCCCCAAATACCCCTAAACCCTAAACCCTAAACCCTGAACCCTGAACCCTCAAACCCTAATCCCTAAACCCTTGGTCCAACTCCGAGGCGCTCTGGTCGTAAACATGCACCGAGCCCAGCCGGAAGCTTCCCTAAGACTCCAAGGTTGCGGAGCTACTGGGTTCCTTTAAAGGGAACCCCTAGGGTTTAGGGTTTAGGGTTTAGGGTTTCGGGTTTCGGGTCTAGGGTTAAAGTTTAGGGTTTAGGGTCTAGGGGTCTAGGGTCTAGGGTTTAGGGTTTAGGATCCAAGTATACAAACAGCACCTAGTCTGTAAGTAGTACCTGCTTTGGTCTTTTTCGGGGGGTTCCATGCTTGCTTGGAGGGTCTGGGTGGACATACCCGTAGTCTGTGTTGCAACTTATGTCTCCGTTGTAGTTTCATTATGTATTCCGAAAGAAGCATGTTAGCCAAAAAGATGGAACTACAGCGGTGATAACTTTACTTCCTAGCGCCCCAAAGGAACACCCCCGTGCCCCCGTGCGTTCCGTCGCCAAGAAGCCTGAACTACACTCACCCCGAAGCTTAAATCAACTAGGCCAGTTTAGACCCTAAGCAATGCAAGTCGAGCTCACAGCGACCTTGGCTCTTAAGACTACCCAATTTGTGCATGGTCCTGCGCACGGGACTTTGGTGAGACTGCGACTTGCGAAGGCGGAGTAGGGCACCCCAAAACGTGCACGGCACCATGGCGAAAGCCCGGTTTTTCGCAACAGGAGAGCGTCGCTGAATTCGGCGCCGCCCCGGCGGATGCGGTGTCTGGCACGGGACTGCGGATTGCAGTCGAAAATGTGTGCGCGGCAGCGGGCGGACCAATCAGCGTCACTCCCCGGCCTCAGAAATCTTCTCCTGCGACTCTAAGATGAAGACCCCCACTGATCCTTAAGGACGAAAAGAGCCCTAAAAGGGTTTAGGGTTCATATACCATATAGGGATTCAAAGTAATTATAAAGGTATAGGGCCCCTACTTTTAAGGTTCTTTTCGTCCTTAAGGAATGTTTGAATAGACAGACGTCCAGACATTCCAAAAATCAAATATGGGTTTGGGGTCAAGTCAAGGCCTATGCCTCCACTTAAAGGGGGAGATTTAGTAGAGCAAGTGGCAACATGCGATATGACGGAGTCTCGGATCCTGATCTAGTGGAGAAGTTGCAGAACGTAGGTTATCACTATCAAAAGAAAAGGGTTCTATTAGTATCATTACTTCTGTTTCATTAGTAGTATTACTATCATTCCCACTAGTGCGTTTGAAGCTCTCAAGGCTTCAGGGATTCCGTGATTCACGATGAACCCTGGCTGGGCATTCAGAGTGCAGCAGTTGGTCACTTTCCCATCCGGTCTATCAGTCCATATATGAGTGAGTATCTATCCACTGGTGATGGCCAGGTGGATTTTGCAATTGCCTGCAGCAGTTGCCATAGACATCATCACCGGCTGTCTGTATGTATGTACGTATGTACGTATGTATGTATCTGTGTAAAAACTGACCGGCTGACTGACTGAGTGAGTGATTGACTCAATGGTTCCATTGGATCGTAGATTAATTCTTCATTCGCTCGTTATGGATTACTCCGTTTCTTTATTGATTTAACATGTTGTTTAATTATGTTGTTCGTTATTTCCTCAGTTATGCCTTTATTGGTTAGTTCGCTAGTTCTTTCTGTTGTGAGTTTTTGTTTTGTCTGTCGTTTGTTCGTTGTTTCGTGCCTTCGTTTGTTATTTCATTCGTTAGTCATTTATTTCCTTATATGTTCTTAGTAATGCTTTTATTTAATTCATTCGCTCATTTGTTGAGTCACTCATTCATTCCATTCAAGCATTCAATCAATCATTCATTCACTCATGTGTTCCTCGGTTTCTTGATTGATGTTTTGCCTGCTGGACTCACATCCAGTCATGAATTGTTTCATTGATTGCTGTTGTTGGCGGTCGTGTTGTTGTCTGGTTGCCCGTGCAGATGAGTCATACCATGTCTTACTTCATTCTACAGGCACACAGCTGTCTTTCTTAGCCCTGGACCCTAAACCCACAAGAAGCCCCACCTTAGTCCTCCAATGCCCAACCTCTAAATCTTCTTGCGCTCTTATAACCAGAAAGTTGAACCGTTTACTTGCCTAACTTATTGGGCAAGTAAGCCAAAGAGATAAACCTAAGCACGTAAGCCAAAGACATAAGCCTAAGCCCTAAACCCTAAACCCTAAACCCTAAACCCTAAGCTGCATGCTTCAGCCCCAGATCGTAAGTCCAATCTCCCAGGTCTCGCGGCGGCATCGTCGATGAGGCGGCTCTCCTGAGGGCTGTGGAGGTTCGGACCCCAGACCCTAAACCCTAAAACCCTAACGCCTTAAACCCTAAACTAAACCCTAGACCCTAACACCCTAAACCCTAAACCTTAAACCCTAAACCCTAAACCCCACACCCTAAAAGCCTACCCCAAGGGTCAAAGATTGAGCTTCGATTCTTCAGGGTCTCGGGCAAATGAACTGCTGCTGAGGCTACCGCGACGATAGTAGCGGGTGCAGCGGCTGGAAGTCGAGGGTGATGTTTGCGATGATGTGGATGATGATGATGATGGTGATGATGGTGGCGATGATTACGATGTTGTTGTCGATGATGATGGCCATGATCATGATGATCATGGTGATGGTGGTGACTATGATGATGATGGTGACGGTGATGATGATGATGACGATGATGACGACTAATATGATGATGCTGGTGATGGTGCTGGTTCTGATGATGGTGGTGCTGATGGTGATGATGAAAGATGCATATGAAGATGAAGATGACATTTGCGGTGGTGGCGAGGTCGATGTAGGCGCTGTTGCTGAATGCAGTGTCTCATGGCCGCCGAGCTTCTCGCTTAAGTGTCAGATTCTCAAGCAAGCCGGACATGATTCATGAACTGATGAGGAACCCGAGGCCTTTGATCTCGGAGTTCCAGAAGCCCTAAACCCTAAACCCTAAACCCTAAACCCACGAAGAAGCATTCCAAGAGCACTTCGTGAAGGCGTTTCCGAAGCGTCAAACCCTCCGAGCCCCGTAGGTCCGGAAAGATACGCCCAAAAGCACGCTTCTGACTGTTCATGCCCCTAAGATAGGAGCCTTAATAGATGCCTATACTATTTTGGGGGCTCCTTATTATAGTTATGGTATAATGGGCCCCCAAAACTCTAGTCTAATTATTAAGGCCCCTTTACTAGTCCAAAGTGCTAAAGCTGCTTGAAGTCTACGTCCCTCCTCGCTCAAAGAGGATTGGATTTATCGCTAAGCCGATTTGGCCTCTCCCTTAAAAGGCTTTAGGGCTTAGGAAGTTGAGGGTCTTTTCGGATTCGATCCTGACTACTTGTACCAAACCTGCACCGATCATTTCAAGCCACACTTCCGACAGGCCCGTGGTCTTCGTGCAGGCGGAGCACTAGGATGCAGAGTGCAGGATTCAGGGTTGAGGGTTTAGAGTTCAGGATTCAGTGTTCAGGGTTTAGGGTGTCAGCTTATGGGTTTGTTGAGGTTGGCTTTTGCGAGGCACACAACGTGTGTTTTGCGTATGAAGCAAGGGCGTGCGAAGGACGACAGGGTCCTTGTGACGGGTCACGAGCGAGCTGTAGAAGGATGGCTGGGATGCTGGTGGTTTCTGGCTCAGGTATGGGAGTCTGATGGGATTTAGGGCCTTAGGGAGCTGGGAGTTTGCTTCGTTTTTTTAATTCAGGATTTCACTGTGGGCGAGCTTCAATGCCCAGGAATTGATGGGTGTTTCCTGCATATATCGATGCGGGTTCTGAACCTTTGGGGCCATGGCACCTTGAGCTGCAGAGTTGCCTGTCCTAGTAGTAGTAGTAGTAGTAGTAGTAGTAGTAGTAGCAGTAGTAGTAGTAGTAGTAGTAGTAGTAGTAGTAGTAGTAGCAGGAGTAAGCCCTAAACCCCAACAATGTGTTGAGACTGAAGAGCACGAAGAATTTGCTAGAACTGCCAGGACATGAACGTGGCCTACTAACTTGCCCATATAATTTAGGTAACGCCCTCTATGGTGTATTTTCCCGCTACATGAGAGCCCACGTTTGTGCGTGTTACTACGTGGTTCAGCGCTCCTCCATCAGTCTGTGTGGCCAGGCCTCGACGTCTTCGCAAACGAGCCTGGCTCGAACGACAGCAGATTCGGGGACGAGGATCGGAATCTCCGCCCGATCCCCCTAGACCCTGAACCCTAAAGAGCCCAAGAGCATGGATACATGATGGAGATCAAAGGGGAATAGGCGCGAAGTGCAACAAGCCTCTCACGGTTTGTGGGGAGAAATGGCAAGAAGGTTCCGGACGCGATTATAGAATGACTGCTTAACACCCCAACTGAGGAAGTAGGGGTATGAATAGGGTAACTACACCTCTAACCACTTGTAGCCCACTTTTAGCCTTTTGCTGCGTTCCATCTTGCTTAGGTGTTGCTCAATGGTAGGTCCGCCTAGGGATAGCGCATGAGGGAAATAGCGAAGGTTTGGGATCGAGTTTTGGGTTTCGTATCCCCCTTCTCGTCCCAGTCCAATCATAGTAAATTTTGCCCTGAAGTCTTATTCGAAGCACTAAGGCCCCTCTATTATGCACATATTTGTCTGAAGTTTGGCTTGTTCTTCGCGTAAGCCGGCGCCTCTGGTCGAGTGTTGTCTGCGAGTCCAAACCGGTGCTCAGGTGTTACTACGGTAGTCCAAGCCCAGCCTTGAACCCAACTCAAGATCCGCGGTGTTGGGATCATGATTTAGGTCTGTGGGCTTGGGATCATCGAGTCGTGCTGGTTTCGAACCAACTTCTGGTTTCTCGCAACAAAGTCTCCATACATCCTACCCTAAACCCAAAACCCTAAACCCAAAGCCCCAAACCCCTAAGCCTTAAACCCTAACCCCTAAACCCCTAAACCCTAACAACCTAAACCCTGAAGCCCTAAACCCCTAAACCCTAAACCCTAAAACCCTAAACCTAAAACCCTAAAAACCCACAGCCCTAAACCCTCCACCCTACCTAAACTCTACTCTAGAACCCAGAGACTCCAATATCCCTTAATTAAGGAATATACCTTAAATCATATTAGAGATCCTACTATAATTCAACCCTAAACCCTAAACCCTAAACCCTAAACCCTTAACCCAAGCTATATTCCTTAATTAAGGGATGTTGGAGTCTCTGGGAACCCCAAGCCCTGAGCCTTCGACAGGCCGTCATGGGCGCGTGCCGACGCCTTAGGGCGAAGGGCCCGCAGTTCAGGGGTGTAGGGGTTTAGGGTTTAGGGTTTAGGGTATAGGTGGGTTTAGGGTTTGGGGGTTTAGGGCTATAGGATCCTGAACAGAAATTTACGTGAAACGAAAAGGATCTACGAAGGAGACTTTCGGTAGGATTGACAGCATAAGGGGGTTTATAGTTTAGGATTGAAGGTTGAAGGGTTCCGGGGTTTGTGCAGTTGCTTGCTAGTAGGGTTTAGAGTTGAAGGTTAAAGGGGGTTTGGGTTTATGGTAGGAGCTTCATAAGATTTATGATCTGCGCCTGAAGGACTCGCGATTTTGGTTTGAGGCCTTGTCGGCGGGATTCAGACCCAGAGCATTTAGGAGACGTAGCGTTGTCGATTTCGGATTTGGGATGTGAGGGTTTTGTGGAGTGAGTTTCCAGGGTTTAGGGTTTAGGGTTTAGGGTTTAAGGTTTAGGGTTTAGGGTTTAGGGTTTAGGAATGGAGAGGTGAGTTTAGGGCTTCTGTGTCCGATTTTCGGACTTGGTGCAGGGCTTTGGGCCGCGGTGTCTCCACGGAAAAGAGAACCGAAGGCCCCAATCCCCAGAACTAATCTCAAAGCCCTAGACAAACCTCCTTACAAGCTCACCCTAAACCCTAAACCCTAAACCTTAAACCCTAAAGCCTAAAGCCTAACGCCGAAAGCCCTAATGGTTTAGGAACTTCTTGCAGAGGGGATGGCTTTGGCGATTTCAGATGTTTGAGCTCTGGAGCATTCGGCTTTGGGTTACATGGGTTCGCGGTTCCGAGTGCCGGGGTACCATCCACAGAAGGAGAAGCGCGTGCAACCCATGGAGCTTACTACAGGTGACAGGGTAATCTCTTTTGCCTTCGGAAAGCCGAGCCGTCGACTGAGCTTGGGCTGGAGTTTTGCGGACTTTCAGCCGAACAAATACACACTCAACCTGATGCCCTGAATCCTGATCCCTATAGATAAAAAAGAGCCCCGAAGCCCCGAAAGCCACAACCAATGAGCTCCAAAGCTCTATAAACTCTGAGCCCCTAGACCCTGAACCCTAGACCCTAAACCCTGAACCCTGAACCTACAGACCCTGAACCAGAACCCCCTGAATCCTGAGCCCTGAACCCTAAAACCCAGACCCTAAACCCTAAACCCTAAACCCTAAACCCTAAACCCTAAACCCTAAACCCTAAACCCTAAACCCTAAACCCTAAACCCTAAACCCCAACCCCTCGTCCCCAAGCCTTAAACTCTAAACCCTCAAGCCCTAAGCTCACCCAAGGCGGCGTGTATGGCACCCACCATACGGGTGCCCGGACCCAACAGGCTCCTCAGATAAGGCGTTTTAGGGTTTAGGGTTTAGGGTTTAGGGTTTAGGGTTTAGGGTTTTTAAGGTTTCAGGTTTCGGGTTTGGTTTAGGCTTTAGGGTATAGGGTTTGGGGTTTAGGGCTACGGATGTGGGGCTTTCGGGTTGCAGTTTTCCGTAGGGTGCCAGGGTTGGAGATTTGTTGTTTTAAGACGGTTGAAGGAAGAAAAATCGGCTGCTTGGATGGAGGATTTGAAGTTGATGCGCATGTTGGATGTTGGGGTTTACGAATTGGTGGCCAAGCTATTATTAGGGCTTTATTCGGATTTGGTGGGGGTTTTATTACTAAAGTCTTTCAGAGCGACGTGAAATTGGGACCATGTCCTTAGAAGGAGATCCTGACCACAATAGGAACCCACCGTACGACTTGGAGCAGGGATTGGGGTGCACATGCACTAGGAGCCGGAACCATAAGCCTAACCCCCAAGGCAGGGATAGCAGACGGCATGGGGTTCGCAGGATTCGGTCATCTGTTACGGGTGTGGCACTTCACGAACTTCAGTAGAGTACGTTCGGATTGGGATCTATGTAGAACTGAACCGTCATGATCAACATCGCCACTATCTTATAATAAATTATCATCGTCATCCCTGAACCTTATAAAAGCCTCAAGCATGAGGCCGCAGAGGCCGTGGAAGACGCCGTGGTGGCTGCCGTGGATGCTTACCTCGAGGGCAGGCGAGTCGAGGGTTGGCAAAAGTCTCAGAGACTCCAATATCCCTTAATTAAGGAATATACCTTAAATCATATTAGAGATCCTACTAGAATTCAACCCTAAACCCTAAACCCTAAACCCTAAACCCAAGGTATATACCTTAAATCAGATTAGGGATCCTACTACGATTTAAAGTATATCCCTTAATTAAGGAATATACCTTAAATCAGATTAGGGATCCCTCGGGATTAACCTAGAAGCCTAAATGATTGCCACGATTATTCCTAAGCGTTCCCTTATGGTTCTTATTACCGCCCAGAACCCTGTTAAGGCCCTGGCCTTAGGTCGCAAGGTCTGCAACTTTGTTCGGCTTTTGGGATTTGGGGTTTTGGGCTCAGGTTTTGGCGATCCTTAGCGTCTAGAGTGTAGAGTCATGAGTTTGAGGGCTAGGGCAGCTGTCACGTTTCTTTGGTGAGTTCTGATAGCCCTCTGAAGTCACGCCGAGCCCTGAACCTGGGATAGTGCATCACGGCTGCGTTGCGGCTCCTTGCTACAGGTGATCACCAAGCCTCTGCAAGTTGTAAACCCCAACACAGGTGTCCCGGGTCAGCCCTCAGCTTAGCCTGCAAGCATGCGAGAATCCGAGTTTGCAGTAGAATCGCAACTTTGGAACTTCATGGCCTTGCTTTAATGTCCTAGCGAAGACGGATGCGAGACAGATTTCTTCGGTTTTCGGCGACAGAGTAAACAATTCCTTCCTTATGCACTGGCTCTTGCACCTGCGCTGGCTTTGCTCCTGGGCTTGCTCCTGGTTTTTTGCTCCTGCTCTTTCTCTTACTCTTGCTTGTGCTCTTGCTCTCGCTCTTGCTCTTGCTCCTGCTCTTTCTCTTACTCTTGCTTTGGCTCTTGCTCACGCTCTTGCTCTTGCTTCTGCTCCCCCTCCAGCACTTGCTCCTGCTCTTGCACTTGTTCTGCCCCTGCTCCTGCTCCCGAACCCCCCGATTGCAAATTGGGTTTGAAAACGCTGAGATGACGTCATTGAGGTTTTCCGAAACGTACTTTCGCTATTCGGGAGTTTTTTTGAACAAGCGATGGAAGGGCTCTTCCTCCAGGTTCCCCTAAAGCTCCAGCCTAAACCACCAAGACCCCGGGTCTAAATGTTTCGGCTCCGTGACAGGGATGCCATACTATATTGGGGACCCAAAAATTAGGAACCCAACAACGACATACGCATAAGCACATTATAGGGATATCCCTACCTTATTGGGCTTCAATATAAGGGGATCTATATGGGATATCCCTATCCTATGTTTTGCTTATGTGCTTTTTGGGGGCCCTCGAAAAGGGACCCTAATTGAGAGAACTACCCATATGGATCGCACAGGAAGTTGCTCGATATCGAAGCATTTCTTCGGACTTTGCCTAAACCCAAATCCCTAAACCCCTACACCCTACTTGGCGTCTAGTGAAGCGAAAACCCTCTCATCGTGCTAGGACCATTCCCGGGCGCCTAGCCTGAGGCATGCAAGTCTACAGATTATGCATACCCATAGGCCCCAAAGTAGTTCCATGTTGGGATTAATTATAGGATTCTATGAACCCCCAAAAAGGAACTACTTTAGGGCCTATGGGTATGTTGATATCCAAAGTCTGTAGATACAGATATGGACCCTAAAGCTAGCTCAAAAGCACAAATGCGTTTGACCACGACTATGAATATACTGGTACATATGTATATCTGTGTCTCTGTGTTTGTACTACATATGTACACATCTCAATGCATGTGCACATATCTGTACGCCGGGGCATGCGTGCAGCTATCTCTGTGTGTTTTCACGGAAGTCTAGGCGAGGATTGCTCGCATCCAAGCTCGCTGCCAGAACAGAACGGGACATGTTAAACCCCAAACCCTAAACCTTAAGCCCTAAGCCATCTTCAGCACCTGTCAATCCGAGCAGCAAGCGGACAAAGTCAGGAGCCATTTGCTTGCTTGGTGAAAATGGAGCGGTCTTCCTTAGTGCATTGCCTCAGGATACCTGATGAACATGCTAAAACATAGTACTGCATGTGATCTACTAATACTACAGTATATTGTAATATTCTACATACTGCAATATACTGCAGTATACTCTCACATACTGTGGTATACCTTCTGTATGACACATCTACTATACCATAAGAGACTGGGGGCCGGAAGAATTGCTACGGAGTCTCGGGTTATGGCTTGGGCTAAGTACGGATCTTGGAAGCTCTTGGGTTCAGGGCTCGATTTGGTTACAGGGTTTGGAGTTTAGGGCTACAGGGTTTAAGGGTTTAGGGCTATAGGGAGGTCCAGGGTTTGGAGTTTAGGGTATTCTGCAGATTCCGTATCATCGCTGTGTTCAGAGTCTAGGGTATATGTGTTCTTGAGGTATAGACAGCCCATAAGTTTCTCCTCCGAATTCCCCTGTAAAGGGTTCAGGGTTTAGGGTCCTGTATGAAGTCGCCTGTGCTTGATATTGCCACTCATGTGAAAGGGAGTTGCGATGCAGTGCAGAAAATGCCCAGCACAGACAGGATTTGGAACCGTATATGAAGCCGTATACTATGTTATCTGGGAATCGCTTTTCTTCTGTAATTTTAGGTAGGGGCCTTAATCATTAGAATAGGGTTTTGGGAAATTCCATATTGTAATTATACTATTGATATACTACCAAAACCCTATTCTCATTATTAAGGGTTGATATACTACCAAAACCCTATTCTCATTATTAAGGCCCCTACATTACATTGAAAAGGTTTCGTTGTTTGGGGTCGTGCTTCTTGTGTGGGCGAAAGGTCGCAGGTCAGGACACCCAGCTGATTTCGATTTCTTGGATATGGCGGTCGCCTCGAAGAACGGTTAACCTTGCTGTTAGTACCGCCTAGCTGGTGTCCCTGGTTTTTGCACTGATGTTAACCATAGGTGATATGGAGGTTTGAAGGTTTAGTGATAGTCACTACAAGCATTCCTTAGTAAGTGTTCGACACGTAATCTTCTGACTAAGCGCTCTTCTAATTCAAGACCACACTTTTTCTGTGGAGATTCTGCCGTGTCCGGAACTCCAGGGGGAGCAAGGCAGACGGGCAATCTTTTAAGTAGACGCTCTTCTACATGAAGAAAACATCTTAGCTATATGGAGATCGTGCTGTGGCAGCTTAGACCCTTGGTTGTTCTAGTTTTTCATATCGCATGAACTGATAAAAACAACTCTCTACTATAGTTCGGGACTGCGGTGCAGGGTTGTCTGTCTGGGTCGGCGACGTTTTGGCGGGAGTTCATGCATGTCTACTGGGCCATGGGGGAGCGGTGGCCCAAGGACAAAGACACGCAGCTCGTTTGGTGACCTGAACAATGAGTGGTAGTCTTCTGCAGGGTTCCCTGATGCACTTGTTCAGTACAACTCTTCTCAAATGTTCACCTTTTGAAGACCGCTGTATGCCACGCAGCACTTCAGCCTTCGGTTCAAGCGGCTGGCAAGAGCCTTTATGTGCCACCAGTGCGGACCCTCGAACCCCTAAATGTACCCTTGTCATCACATGTATGCCAGGACCTGACATCATAGGTTCACCCTTGTGATTCTCACTCATGACTCTTCAATGTGTAGGTTTGGATCCCTGCCAGGTCGGAGTCTCGAACTTGGAGGTATAACTTGTCATGTTGAGGCTTCAGTGTCCAAGGTTTACTGTCGGTCTTTTGGGCTTGGTTCCATGGCCCTATAAACCCTAAACCCGAAAACATGGCGCTGTATCTGGGCTTCGACAGCTCCACCCAGAGCTTGAAGGCCACAGCAGTGCGAGCAGCGGACTTGCAGGCGCTTGCCCCGGATCTCGAAAGCTTTGGGCTTGCGTTGTTGTTTGCGGGCTTCAGCTCTAAACCCTCAACCCCAAACCCAAAACCTTGCAACCTGAAGCCCTACATAAACCCTGAGCCCTGAAACCCCAAACCCTACATAAACCCTAAACCCTAAATCTCAAACCCCGAACCCTAAACCCTAAACCCTAAACCCTAAACCCTAAACCCTAAATCTCAAACCCTGAACCCCGAATCCTGAACCCTGGTTATGCGATGCAGGCCTGCCCTGAAGATGAGATGGGCTCTCAATGGGGTTTAGGGTTTAGGGTTTAGGGTTTAGGGTTTAGGGTTTAGGGAAATTTTCTGTCTTCTAAAGCAAGACGAACTTCGCGGTTTAGGGTTCAAGGTTCAAGGGTTTAAGGTTTAGGGTTCAAGGTTTAGGGTTTATAGGGCTTAGGGCCCTGAGCCTTGAACTTTACGACTTTTCATGAACTCGGGCGTTAAATTAAGGGCTTAGGGTTGACGGCACGTTTCGGCAGATGTGCGGATTCCGAGCCTAAGGCCCGCTGAAGATGAGTTGAATCGGCGGTGTAGGATTGGTTGAGGGTTTAGGGTTTAGGGTTTAGGGTTTAGGGTTTAGGGTTTAGGGTCGAGGTGTGCTGGTAACATGCCCCTAGACTACATCTCCAGTCTGCGTGGCGCAGCAATTGTAACAGGAATGCACCCTGAGTAAGTTACGCACGGGTTGCCAAGGTCTTCAAGAGGTATGTCGTCAACTTCGACAGCGAGCTGCCGTGGCTTGAGCGCAGACCCTAAACGCTAAAGCCCTATAAACCCTAACTACCCTGGAAATTGCTCTAAACCCAAACCCTAACTACCCTGGAAATTACCCTAAACCCTAAAGCATTAAACCCTAACTACCCTGGAAATTACCTTAAACCCTTAACCCCTAAACCCTAAACCCTAAACCCCTAAACCCTAAACCCCTAAACCCTAAACCTCTAAACCCCTAAACCCCTAAGCCCTAATGCCCCAAACCTCTAAACCCCTAAACCCTAAACCCTAATGCCCTGGACTCTCGCTAAACCCCAGAAGTCTCTTCCCCGACTTCATCCTGCAGGCTGAATCATAAAACTCTGAGTTTAAGCCTGCTTTACAGGTTTAGGGTTTAGGGTTTAGGGTTTAGGTTAAGCCCTTGAAACCCAACTCCTAGAACTCTACTGTTGAAAGGCACACTCAAGCCACATGCAAGAGTGTTTTGGCCAAGATCGCAGTTTAAGCCTGCTTTACAGTTAAGCCCTTGAAACCCAAATCCTAGAATCCTAAACCCTAAACCCTAAATCCCAGACGGCTGAGGATTTAAGATTGGAGCCTTCTACGTTGGTGCTTAGGAGTATCTTCAGGATATGTGCAACTCTGCACAGGCAGGTTTGTTCCGGTTCAGTCCCTGCACCTTTAACCGTCTAGGGATTGAAGGTTTTGGCGGGCTTAAGGAATAGTTATGGTAGCACCTGCAGCAGCAGAACTTTTTGGTGGACAGAGCCGTCTGGCAGGGTTCCGAGAATTCGCATTTTGTTTCAAGAACTTCAAAGTATCAGGTTTTAGAAGACTCTTTTAATGGTTTCATGGCTTGCAACGATTGTTTCAGAACTTGTTCAATTGTTGCGGCAATTGCTTCGGAAATTGTTGAAATCTTACGACAATTGTTTCGAAAATTGTCAACACGTGCAGCGACTTACACCTCCACGTTCTCCATTTTAGATGGTGCTTTATACATTTTCACCTCCGGCTTCTTTATTTTAATCATAATTATTTTTATGTCGGCGAGACAAGCTAGTACTGGTGTGGTTTCTGCATCTATAAAACGTAAAATAAACGTGAATTAAAAGTCATCGACCCTAAAAAAACGTGAAAAGAAACGTAAAAAA
>CAJNDV010031319.1:74021-91000 GCA_905221635.1 Symbiodinium sp. CCMP2456 | reverse complement strand
TTTTTTTTTTTTGTGGTGGGGGTGGGGGTGGGGCTTCTTATTATTTTTTATAGTAAAATATACCCCCAAACCCTATTCTAATCATTAAGGCGCCTACATTATGGGGCTTAAGGGCAGCATCCAACATGCGCCAAGGTGGCGCCCTACTTCGTGAAGCGGTATGGCTTCTCCCCGACCTGCCCTCCGTCTGAAAGGGTTCATCAAGGGACTAACTAAAGGAGGGACCCTTAGAGGGACCCTTGGGGTTATATAGGGGCTTTATCAGACTATATCAGGGGTATATAAGGTTTATATGGTATTAGGATTCGGGGTCCCTTCTAGGGGTCCCTCCTATTGTCCCTTAAGTTCAGGTGCTCGCCTGAACCCCACAACCCACTTGTTTGAGGAAGCCGGCAAGGCTAACAGAGTAGGAGCCCTAAAAGCGGTACCCTAGACCCTAAACCCTAAACCTTGTACCCTAAACCCTAATTCCTAACTGGACCCCGAACCCTGAACCCTAAACCCTAAACCGAAGCTTCATACAATATAGAACATAGGTGCAGTAGTGGGGATTCCGGCTTCGGTCTTTGAAAAATAGGTCCAGCGCTCGAAGTCACGGAGTTTGAGTAGCCAGAGAATCCAACGCCGAAGCTAGCCCGAAATATAGATCCTAAATTATGACTAGACGGATCCCGATCCATTGTTCAAATCCCCCATGTGAACGCAGAAGATCAGTGCAGACCTTAAAACTCAGGGGACTTCACAGGTAGGGTCATACTCAGCCAACTACTCTTATACTTACTTATACCCCTGTTTGCGGTAGTTGCAGCTACTATATTTGCTAAATCACAGTACCCTACACCTCATACCCTCATATAACAGCCCAAACGCCCCCTCGGTAAAGCCAAGCTCACAAGGTTTCAACGGCGGAGCCTTCTTGGGTGAATTTGCTCTCCTTGTCTCATCAGTCTGATCGAAATTGAAACGGATCAGGGTTTGGGTTTTAGGGTTTAGGAAATGCAGAAGTTGCAGAACTCGGCTCTAGCGGGGGTTTGCAACCGAGAGCTAGAGTTACCATTGCTGTTGCTGCGTTTACGGTTTCGTGTCCAAGCTTGGTGCTGCAGCATGTTTCGAAGCTTTGGAGGTTTGCGCTCTCAATTATTTTTAGTTTTCGGCAGTAGACCGTGGGTTGGAGGGTCAGCTTTTTTGGGCTGAGCCGTGCGCAGGATGATTTAGTGAATCGCATAGCCGCTGCCACATAGAGCATGCCGTGCCCCGGCAAGTGAAATCTCCCAGAGGACCGGCATTCAAATCCACGACCTCAGCCGCAGTCCAGCAACTCTGTAAAAATTATTATTATCCCTAGGCTTCCCGGGACCTTATTATTGGGTCCTTAAGGGGTCTAGGGCCCTAACTATAAGGTCCTTGGAAGCCTAGGGTATGGTATCCCAGAGTACCCCTGAAAGAGGTACTTAGTATGTCAGTAGTCTCCAGCGGTGGCAAGGTCTCGTCGTTGCCTGGTCCGGCGATAATCCCTGTTCTTTGGCGGGCCTCGGGCTGCAGGTGCCACGGGGGAAGATGCTCCTAGCATTTTAAGATAATATAGGGGCCTAGATAATTACCTATACTGTTTTAGGGGCTCAGAACACGAGCAATAGCGCTCGATTGCTGCAAGCCCCCAGAACGGGGTAGAAATCCCCGTTCGCCATCCCTCGCTTTTTTCCCTCGCCATCGTGGCACAGACGTGCCAGGCGGCATCGGCAAAAAGCTCGTCAGGCTCTTCGGAACGGTTCCCTTCCTGAGCGACGGAGACAGGGACTACTCGCCCACCACGCAACGGCTCCTTCTTTGAGGCTGGCGATTCGGATGGGCAAGAACAAGGCGAAGGCGCCATGGCACGCAGCAGAGCGAGATGGTTCGCAGTCGTATGGTGCTCCCTCCTGGGACTACTGGAAGGGCGCATGGAAATCCGCGTCACCGACAGCCCGCTCTTTCCCGTCCTACGATCGGAGCTGGCAAGCCACTGGGCCACCGATCCGTGTCCTCCGAGAAGAGAGGCTTCCGGCGGAAACTGCGGAGGACAGCATGGCGAAGCGCATGCAACATGCTGCCAATGTGCTGCGCAAAGCAGAGGCGAAGGTGACGAGGCTCACCAAGGACAAGACCGAGAAGGAGGCCAGATTCGCCGCCTACGAAAAAGAAATCCGAGCGGCCTATGCGGCCGAAGAACGGAACTTCCAGGAGACGCAGGCACGGTTGGCTGCAGAGCTGGAGGAGGCACAGAAGCAACTCAAGGCAGTGAAGGAGCAGCTTGCTCTTCTGCCTGTTGGCCAGGAGCCGGTTCCCATGGCAATGGATGCCAAGGAGCCGGCCAGGTTGGACCCCTGGGACCGGATGATGCTCAGGACCACCCCCGTTGCAGAAGTTTTGGACTCGGAGACTGCCGAACTCCTGCGACGCTTCAAGCGGGGCGAGGAGCTGCCCTCGCGCGTGTTACCGCACTTTGGCGGTCAACCAGTTCTGCCCACCGAGACGCTTGCCCCATTGGAGACAGCGGCAGCCGCTTTTCCGGAGCCGAGTGGGCTACACAGTTATGGCGCAGTGTCCCCAAGCAGCTTGACCACGCGGCCCGCACCATATCAGGCCACTTCGCCAGCCCCACCGCGTACCGAGGACGAGGCGGTCAAAGAACCATTACCGCGGACATCTCCTGTGAGTCCAGCGGTGAGAACAGGGGCAGTCACAGAGCCGGACAGCAAGCTGCCTCCGAGGGCGCCCCTGAAGGAGGCGACAAGAACACACCCCGAGAAGGTAAGTGTAGGCAGCCTCACGATGCAGGAGAAGCTCGATCTAAGACGTGCGGCAGTTACAGGCACCGCGCTCGCTCCTTTCCACCGGGCAAATGCGGGCCCTCCAGAGGAGCCTCCCGGGCTATCCGCCGCACGGCCACCGGGGTTGTTGGACGACGACGACGAGGAGCTAGCTGTTGCTTCGCCAGGTCTTGGCAAACTGGAGTGATTCAGTCGAGTAGACACGCGCCCTGGGTGCAAGCGGATTGGCTTTCTCCTCTGGACAGCCTGGAGGGATCCTGTCCGTATGGGACTTCGCTGGGGAAGTCCCTACGGCCTCCTCCCCTCGGGCAATGTCCTTGGAGCTGTGCCTCTTCGTGTGAGACCCAGTGGCACGGGCACGTGTGGTCTCACTTGGACTGTACAGACTGCTTTAGGGGCCCCTCTTTTCTCTCTGTGTCAAGCCCACCGCGACTTCACTCACGATCACCTCATCGCCAGTCAACAGAGGATGCTGCGCATTGGGTTATTGCGACACCTCCTCTGTATGGCTCCTCCTCCTCTGTTGAGGGAAGGCAGCATATGGATTGTGCTCCCACTCCCTCGGCCCCGCCGTGCCTCGCTACACCCCGCCTTCTTCCTCTCCTGCTGCCATCCTTTGGAGCGTGCTTGGCTCCACTTACCCCATTGGCCAGCCGCCCCCAGGTCCTGCAGGTCCTTCAGGCGATGTCGCTTTCTCCGAATCCCCGCCGTGGGATGGGTCGCTGGCCCCCCCAATTTTCTCTATTCCTCCGCGAAGTGCCAAATACCCGCATCGGTGGCTCAGGGCCGGGAACTTGCGAGGATCCATCAGGCTTTGCTGGACTCACATCAGGGCCTTTCTTCAGTCGACTTTGGTCCTTCAGGCCCCTTTCATTTTCGCCTGGACTTTTGTCTTCCTCGGCGCCCCCCCGGCACTTTTTGCCTTGTGCTTGGGAAGGCTGCCCCAACAGGTGCCTAATAGATACATCGGTGGCTCTGGGGTATCAACCTGTTAGGGTGGTCTTCGCTATTGCGCCCTCCTTGTGCTGCATTGGCGTGTCTCCTCCGCAGCTTCCGCCATTTGGGTTAGTTCCTTGGCCCTCTGGCTCTCCGCCGGTTCATAGGGTAGTGGCCCTGGCCCGACCCCCCTGCAGCCAATCGTGCCCACTTGACCTTGTGTGGCTAGCAGCTCAGGCCACCTCCCTTCTTCTTGGTCTGCTGCTCTTTCTACACTGTGCATTGAGCTGGCTTCTGTTGAGCCAGCTGGGCGTTCACAGAATCCCCTTAGGAAGACTTTTTCTCTTCCAGTCACGGCCCCTCAGCCAAGGAGCGACTCTTGTGATCGGGCGCTTGGGGACCACCGTACCGATCCTTGCGCGGCACGCTTTTCCAAAGCAGCCTCCCCGTCGGACGTGTTCGAGGTCAGGCATGGGTTTAGGGCAGAAGGTTCTTTTCTTTCTCGCGCTTGCCAATTTGCCTTTCCAAGTGTTCGCCTCACCGCCGGGCCTTATTACGGCTCTGGCTGCAGCGGACAGGATTATTCTTGGGCTGCCAGAACCACTCCCTCAGAGTGCTCAGAGTCACGCTCCGGGTGCAGGCAGGAGCACAGCTTATCATCCTCTCCCAGGTGTGGATGTCATACCACTACCCCTGCCTCGAGAGCAATATGCTGATGTCCCTCCCAAGACCTGGCTTGGGGTTGAGGTTTATGCCTCGGGTTTTCGCAAGACCTCGTTTGGCTTGAGGATGGGCCCCTGTCCCACCCTTATTGCTACCTCCAAGCAGGTGGTCAGGCACTACGTCACTCTTCGTCAGCACCATGAGCGTTTGGCGCCAATACGACCACAGAGGTATGAAGGCACTGCCATGTTTGTCGCCTTCCCTGCTTGTCTTGACCTGCTGCAGCGGCGCGCGGTCATCTTTGATCTTTCTTCGGTGCACGATCAATATTTTGCCACTGTCCTGCCTAGCCTCTGTTCTTGGGAGCTGTTATGCAACAGAATTGAGGAGGTCATTGGAGGTGAGCCCACGGACTGGGACATCTGGGTCGGACAGCAACGACAGAAGATCCGGCCTCTGACCTCTTTTGCTTTGCAGCATGGAGACGTCATACAAGTGACTCCTTCCGGTTCAGAACCTGGGCGGCCAATATCCATTAGCCGGCTCTTTGCTTCCGATGCGCAATGGACTAGCCTCCACCATGTCACCTGTGAGGGTTTGCTGCCCGGCCTTGCCGTTCACCTCCGTGGCCGCACACGGCCCTTCGAGGACAGGTACCTAGGCAGTGTCAATGCCCGTTCTAGGATTGGACAGCTCCTAGGAGTAGAGGAGGAGGACCTTTACCTGCGGACGGCGGCAGGCCTCTCAGATCTTGAGGTATTTGGGGAGCCCTGCCACTGTCTAGTTGTTGAGGCGTCCATTTCTCACTTGCTTGCTAAGTTCGGCCAGGTTCCTTTCACTCTTGTCTTCGACGCCCGACCCATTGGGTTAGGTTTCAATGTGCTCCATACGGTGACTTGGGAGCATAGCCCGATCCAGCTCGCAGCGAGTCTTGGGGTTTCCAGCGATCTTTGTCGCTGCCTCGATTTTCGAGTGCTGGCCATAGCAGAGCCGCCGAGTCTGGGTTGTTGTTTCATCGAAGTTGTTTGGCAGGAGGGAGCCGGTCGTGGGCCGCCCCCCCCAGCCTTTGAACCATGCCCTTACTGGCTCCATATTGTCATCGATGCCTTGCGGCAGACTGCGCTGTCAAGGGAGCCAGGTGCAGAGGTTCAGGTTCTCCAAGCCGGGCCGCAGTCGGACAGAGCTCGCTCTGAGTCGACCTCTGAAGTATCTGATCATGCCCCAACATACCTGGCGCGGTTTCTCGTCCTTACCAGGCACCACGCCTCTCAAACAGTCAGTGTGCGGCTCCAGCGGCCAGCGACAGCCCAAGCCGCTCTGGATGCGGTATCCTTTGCTTTAGACAACGACTTTTACAGCTTGTTCTCGCAGCTGGTGCCAGCGAAGCAGCAACTTTCCCCGCACTGGGGTACGCTCATTGCTCTTCCAGCGTGGGCTCAGGATGAGCCGCTTTGCATTTTTGACCTCCGCGAGTTGGATGGCAGGGTCTTTGCTGCGGACATGCCACAGCGCGTGACATATGCAGTCCTTGTTGCAAAGGCCGGACTAGATCCGGAACTTCGATACCACATCTACCCGTTTGGTGCTGGACAGCCAGATTTGGCTCACATGCTCGTTAACTTGGCACAATGGTCTGAGGACGACGTAGTGCCAACAGACGGGGCGTGGAATCGGGCGACACAGGTCTGCCTTGTGCATGAACAGGGTATACAGGCCTTTACGCTCTTACCAGGTAGGGCGGCGCACCATCATCTGGATGTTGCCAATGCTCTCCGACTTCCCTATCACTGGACAACCATCCAGCTTGCACATCCTCCTCTTCATAATGTGGTAATGGACGGCAGGCTCTGCAAAGGTGTGGCCAGCGTCACTGATAGGATACCCAATGTCCCGATTCCGCCTCGGCGACTGGGGCCGGACATCCTCACGGTGATAATTGATTGTCGGCCTTTGCTGATGGGCCTCGAACAGTGGATTGTCACGGATGGCGATTGCTCACATACCGAGATCACGGAGCACTACGACTTATGGTCGCCGCCAGGCCATCAGGTCCAGGTTGAAGGTGCACCGTTGGAAGGCGACCGTCTTTTGGTGGTGCCTGGCCATGTCCTTACTGTGCAGTTTGTTCCTGTGACACCGCCTAGTGCCATGCAGGAGGACGACCAATCCCCCCGTCCTGGTAGCTCTGAGGCCGAAACAGCTACGAGGCACGATGGCTCACCCAATGAGGCTGCTGCAGGCAGCCCAGGTCAGGGCGCAACAGGCGGTGCCGCGGCGCCCGTTCGCAACAGGCGCCGGTCCAGGAGCCGCGGACAGGGGTCTCAAAATGGAGTAGATCTTCGGAGCAGTGCTCCAATTGCCAGCCGTCTACTGATATTCGGTCTGGTTGGGCGAGCTCGTGCAGTGACAATCCTCCCATGCCCTGATTTTCGGGCAACTGCACATATCTCGGCCATGCAAGCCTGGGGGCTGGAAGGAGATGCGCCTTTTCTCCTGTCACATGTGTCTTCGGGCCTTTTCTGCTCATTGCTCATTGCCTGCCTTTCTGCTGGGTTTCAGTGTGCGCATGCTAATAAGGCCTCTCCTGGCGCCGCCCGTACGTGTAAGTTCCTGACTGACCCACAGGGTAGCACGCCTGCGGAGCGGTCACATTTGATTGCGCTACGCTCTGTTTCCCTCGCCCTAGGGGGCCCATGGCTGCCCCGGCTGCCCTTCATCATGGATCCCCCGATCCTCTCTGATGAGGAAGATTCTAGTTTTGATGATGTGCCTGTTGAGGGTGTCAGGCGCATTCCTTGTGTTGTCCTTAAGCTCGACTACGCTCCGGAGAGAGTTGATGTCCTCTTAAGGATTCCGGCGACACAGGAAGAACTTGCTAATGCGTTGCAACAGCACAGGCTAGTCAGCTTCCAAGAGGCGTTTCCTGTCCTCCTTGCGGTCCTCCCCCAGCCGGTCTGGGGTTACGCAGTTTTCATTGCCTCCACGGCGTGGCATGGTTTCTGCGGGGTCTGCCTGGACACCAGTGCCTTTGACGGTCGAATGTTTGTCGCCTTTGTCCCGGAGTACATTTCGCGGGGTGTGCTCATTCGTTGTGCTGACCTCCCTGCGGATTTGGAACCTCGTGTCTGGGTTGGGGTACAAGACGAGCCACTCCCAGAAGGCCTGGAGGTCCATTTATATTCTGGCGCTCTGATCCGTTTCTTACCGAGCGCGGATGTGCCTGCCTTTCTCCCTCAGAGCTGGACTTTGGGACAGGAGCTCTTGCATGAGGACTCATGGGATTCTGATGTTCCCTTCCCTACCCCCAGGGTTGAAGAGGCGGCATGCCTTCTCTTCGGGAATCACAGCCATTTGCACTTCCCTGCTCCTGGTGATGCCACCAGGTACCGGCAGCGCATCTCTGAAGCCACAGGCGCGTGCCTCTCGAGCATGCGTTTGTTCTCCGCTCGTCCCCGGCCAGTTGACGCTGAGATAGGGGGGATACCCTGTCGTACTGTAATTGCTGTCGGGGATGATCGAGGTACCCGCCCCAACAGCTGGCAGATGATTGTGCTTGATTGCCGTCAGCTTGAGGACGGGTGGCGTGCTGCATACGTTCACGGGGATCGTTTGGATGTCCTCTCTGCGCTGGCTGATCTAGACAACGAGGCGCCCCTTGGTTGGCGTACCCGCTTTGTCGGTGAGATGCCGGCCGATGGCTTCCTCCGTGTCGCTGCAGGACAGGTCCTGGTTTTCTGCTATGCCCGTGCAGATGACAATGGCTGGCCTGTCAATGCGGCGCTGTCTGGCGTTGCTGTAGAGCCTCATAGGGAAAATACCGGCAATGCTGCCAGTTCCACTGAGCCTGCTCCTGAGCCCTCAAGTGTGCCTGACTCTCTGGTACCTGCAGGTGAGGTCGAGGGTGAAGTTTCTCCTGCGAGTGTGTCAGCCTGCGTGGCAGCTGCTCGCACAGTGGTGCACTTTCTCATTCTTGTCCCAGAGTATGAGGCTGAGGTCATTCAGGTACCGCTGGAGCTACCAACCGCGCCTGCTGCTGTTTTTGTAGAGGTTGCCAGATTACGGGACCCTTCCTGTGCTAGGCGCTTCCCTCGCCTGCAGCAAGTGCCTGTCCAGCCTCCTTTCTCCTTTGCTTGCATCCTTGCTCTCCCAGCATGGGACTTTGAAGGCGTTCCGGTGATGGTAGCATGTCTTATCTCGCCGCTTCGGGTATTCGCGGCAATAGTCCCTGCGGTTGTTCGACCTGATGCTGTGATCCGTCTTGCTGGGATTGGGGCTGACACCGGCGCTCTGGTTTTCTATCATGATGTGCCATGGGCCGTCCCAGACGGCGCCGAGATTCATGTTAGGGCCGGCTGTTTGCTGACGGTTTCCTCGCCCGGCCAAGTCGATCCACCGCCGCTTTCTCTTTACAACATGTTGAGTTCCTCCAGCGGCTGGCACGAAGACCCGGCCTTTCCGGGGCCCTACTCAGAGGGAGTTTGGATTCTTACTGATCAAGCCCATGGGCGGTTTCCAGCTTGGTCGCGTCGCCCGCCTCTCCGTGTTGCGGTTGCTACGCACTTGCAGATCCCTCAGACAGTCTTTATGTTTATGCCCGCGTCGCCTGCGGTGCTTGATCACGCGCACCAGGGCATGCCTTCGAAGCAGGCTTACTTGGCCATCCGGCACGAGGACAGCAGCCTGGTGCCCTACATCTTGGACCTGCGGCCTGTGCTCCTCCACCTCTCCTGGGCCTATGCTGAGGGGGGCAGGGTCGATGTGGCCGCCCTGTGCTCTCGCCAAGCGCAGAGATGCCCTCGTGGCTCCTGTGTTCGCCTTACTGGGGGATACGCCTCAGGGGAAACAGCGAACCACTTCAGAGGTGTCTTTCCTGGCCAGGTCCTTCTGATTGAGTTTGTGCCACGCTGGCTCAGACAGGGTGCAGCTCCTCCTCATGGGGACGATCCCTTTGATAATGACGAACCTGATGATACAGGTGATGGATCCGATGACCCGCATCCGGGTGTTGATTGGCCTGGACATAGTTGGGTCCCAGCTCCGGCTTCTACCACCTGTGTTGGTCTGGCGCATTATCCTGGCAACGAGGGTTGCAACTGGGAGACCTCTTGGGATTTGTTTGGTGGCCAGGTTGTCCAGTGGCCGCGCTTTTCTCGGACTTGCAGTTGGGGCCTTTCTTTGGCAGTCTGTGGCACTCTTGTGGTGTGGGTCACTATTGCTGCCTTCTCTCGTGTCATGAGTGGCCTGCATGTTGGCGGTCTTTGGGGCCTCTTCGCCCATGTTTTTATTGGGGACGCGGCCCGAGTTGGTCGAGTAGTCAAGTGGGATGAGGGTTCTTTCGCACGTGCCTTCCCTGATGGCAGCCCTCTTTTCACCCCTGTCCTCCCAACCGTGCTCGCCCCTCTCTTCCATGGACTTTTGCTCTGTTTGAGCTTTGTCGACTTTGCTTCCGGCACGGGTCAGCCTGGCTTTCGACTTCCCAGATTCTTGCGTTTGCTTGGACTTGGGGTCATCGTTTCCGCCTGTCTGCAGCCTGTTGCCGGAGTGGTTGTTTTTGATCTGACTGCTGATGAAGTGGAGGGGGCGCCCCTTCCAGCTGTCAGTAGTTCTCTCCGTCCAAGCAGAACCTCCGACCCTGTTTTCCCTGGCCCCTTCGAGGGCCCTTTCCGGGATGCCGTCTCTGTGTGTGATGGGCCCCGTAGCTCGCGTACCTTGCCCACTCCCTGCCGCAGCCTATCTGCTCTGCCGCGGGTTGCTGGAAGAGCTACCTTCGGGCCCTGGTCGCACACGGTGCCGCTGGTTACCTTGCTCGAACAGTCCAAGCAGCTAGATCCAACAGCCGCCTTTGCTGAAGCTAGGATTCTTCTTGAGACGCTTTTCGAGCATTTCGGCAACGCTGGGAACAGGGCCTCTGCTCCTCAGGTTGCAACTGGTCCTACTGCACTCCTCTTGGATCAACTCATACCACCGGTGGTGGATGCAGGGGGGTCGTGCCCGGAGGAGTTTCCTTTAGACGTGGGGCAGTGTTTACTGCCTGGCTCTCAGCGCACTTGCAATGAGTTGCTTAGCTCTGTCCCCTTTTGTGGCCTGGCCAGGGTCCCTTGGGGCACTCCGCAACCCGATCGCTTTGCGTCTTGGGTCGAGAACGGTGCTGTGGGCCGGACCCCGCTTCCCTCTGAGTTGCTTGTACTTACAGCGGATGGCTCCTACTCTGCCAGCACTGGACGTGCTGGATGTGCTGTCGTTGTCAGCCTGGCTGAAAGGGATCATCTGCCGGGCCAGTTTGTTGGTTGCGTTTTCACGCCTCTCCGGGCTGATGAATTGGGGCGTGACGCAAAAGAGGGCTTCAATGCATACCTGGCTGAGTCCCTTGGGCTCTTGTGGGCGGCTGTTTTGGGTCTCCGGCTCCCTTACGTGTGCCCAGTCATCTTTCGCTGTGATAATCAGGCTGCACTCTGGGGCGCTGAAGGAGCATTTGGCATGCCCCCAGACACCATCTGTGAGGTGGTGCGCAGTTTCCATCTTGCGTTGTGTGCAGGGGGCCGTGGGCCCGTCGAATACCAACATGTTCAAGGACACTCTGGGGACGTTGCTAACGAGCTCGCTGATGGGCTCGCTGTGCTCGCCGCGTCGGGGCGCGCCGACCTTGGGGATTTTACCTTGGACCTGAGGCCCTGGGTGTCTAATGGAGCCCTTGCGGCCAAATGGCTCCCGCACAGATGTCTGTCGGGGACTCGGTCGACGCAGCTTCCTGTTTGCACTGCAGGAGTCATGAAATGGGAGCTCGATGAGCCTTTGCCGCGTCTCCCCCCCTCAGAGCTTATGCGCCCTTTCCTTCGCCCCATTGGTTCTGGGGAATCGCAAGGTGGTGCTGAAGGCGGCTTTCAGTGGGCCTTTGCGTCTTACAACGCTCTGTCCTTGCTTCCAGGTGACCTTGCTCACGATACTGTCCCTGAGGGACGGGGACCTGGCCTGTATGGGGCTTCTGGACGTGTTGCTTTGCTTAGCCAGACACTTCATGACAAGCGGATCTCCGTTGCAGGCATTCAGGAGGCTAGGACCCCGCAGGGCACTTGTCAAGGAACGGCCTATACACGGTATTGCTCCGGCGCAAATGCGCGACACTGTTTCGGGGTAGAGCTGTGGGTTGCCTGCTATGGGGAATGGTCTCGACACAAAGTCACTGTTCTGCATTCTGACCTCCATCGGTTGATTGCCCGTCTGGAAATTGGTGGTGTCTCTCTCATGATTTTGGTCGGACATGCTCCTCATAGGGCACAGACCGAAGCAGTGCGGACAGAGTGGTGGCGTACCACCTCTCGCTTGTGCACTCAGGTTCTTAATCCAGGGGGCTGGGTTTTCCTGCTTGACGCCAACTGTCGGTTGGGATCTGTTACCTCCGCGTCTGTCGATTCGCACCAACCCGACTTGGAAGATGATGCTGGTTCCTGTTTTCATGATTTGCTGCACTCTGTGGGATCTTGGCTGCCTTCTACCTTTGCCTGTTGCATGCAGGGTCCTGGGGGGACCCTGCTCCAGCGTGCCACTGGGGATTTGCAGCGATGTGATTTCGTTGCCGTGCCTTATGCTTGGCGTGATTCTGCCATACAGGCTTGGGTTGACCCGGGGATCACAGCAGGCCATGCCACGGCGGACCACTTCGCCACTGTGATCTCCTGTACGGTTCGCTATGGCCGCCCTAGGCGGTCTAAGCAGCGTAAGATCGATCCCGTGGCTCTTCTTGCTCCAGCCAATCGGAGCACTATCGAACGAATTCTTTGCAGGACTCCTGAAGTGCCCTGGGCGGTCAACATCAATGACCATGCAGCAGTGCTCTCGGAATATCTTTTCACTGAACTTGTCGCGGCCTTCCCTCTGTCGGCCAAAAGAATGAGACGTTCGTTCTTCTCTGAGGGTACGGCTGAGGTTCATGCTCAGATTGCCAGATTCCGGCATGCACTTCGGGATCGCCTTGCCGCTCAGAAGCTTTCGTTCCTTCGTTGCGCTTTTGCCGCTTGGCGTGATGCTGATCTTGACTACTGCGGCATGATTGCGTGCCGATGGTCCACCGCTCTTCAGACTGTTATCGCCCTGCTGGGGAGACAGATAAGCCTCCTCGGCAAGGAGCTTCGACGGCGCTGCCGCCTGGACAAGCGGACTTACCTTGAGGGGCTAGCGGCGGAGGTTGACCGAGCCTCCCCAGGCGACACACAGACTGCGCTCAAGCGGCTCCTTCGTCCCCGTAAGTTTCGGCGCGGGGGTCCGCTGCCATTGCCTTTCTTGCAGAGGCCAGACGGCACTGTGTGCCAGTCTTTTGAGCAAGTCCAGGATGAATGGCGGAGACATTTTGCAGACCTTGAGGGCGGGGTGTGCATGGACGCGGCTGCCCTCGCCTCTCAGTGTCTTGCACGGCAAGCCACCATCCCGGCCAAGGACCAGCTGAAGTGCGATGCCATCCCTGATATCGTGGCTCTGCGTGATGCTTTTCGAGGAGTCAGTGCCATGAAGGCTACGGGGCCTGACGGCTTGCCACCTGCTCTCTGTGCGCGGTTTTCTACCCCGCTGGCTACCGTGTTCTGGCCTGTACTCCTTAAGGCGCTTTGTTATGGTTCGGAACCCGTTGGTTATAAGGGTGGCACCTTATTTCACATTCCGAAACCAGGTTCCAAGGACAAGGGGCTCTGTAGCCTTAGTTCCGAGCGGGGGATCTTGGTCCAAAGTTCCCTGGAAAAGGTGCTTCATAAGGTGCTCCGCCCAATTGCCATGGCCGGCCTTGACAGACGTGCCTTACCGTTGCAAATTGGCGGGAGGGCCGGTTTGAGTCACAACATAGGTTTTTACTGCACCAGGCTGTTTCTGGACTATGCGCAGCAGCACAGTCTCTCAGCCGGAATCCTTTTCTGTGATCTCGCTGCCGCTTATTACGCGATTGTGCGTGAGACCCTTGTGGGCTGCGATGCATCGGCTGTACCCGTCACCGATATTGCTAGATCGCTCGGACTGACTGAGGAGGATTTGCAAGCCATTCAGTACCATTCCTCATGTGATCCGGTTCTCTCTGGGGAAAACGGGGAGCAGTTGCTCCACTCGCTTGCCAAGGAGTTACATGCAGATTCATGGTTCCTGCTTCAACGTGACCGACATGTGGTTCACACACGCCGTGGAACGCGGCCGTTTTCCAGCTGGGCCGATGTTATGTTCAGCCTGCTGTTCGCCCGAGTGCTGCAGCGTCGGGGGGATTTCTCGCAGGAAGGTCTCCAGCCGGTCATTCCATGGTCCGGTCGGCGCAGCCCTGTTGCCTTTGATGCCCGTCGGGCTGGGCAACAACAGGAGGTGGTGCAGGATGTGGTGTACGCTGATGACTTAGCCACTTGCATCTTGGTGCGCAAGGCGTCTGAGCTCCCTCAAGCTGCCCGCCACGTTGCCGGGGTTTCTTTCGACACCCTTCTCAGCCATGGGCTCCGTCCTAATGTTGGGCCGAAAAAGACGGCTGTCATCCTTGCGCCTAGGGGTGTTGGCGCTAAGGACACCAGAGATGCTGTCTTCACGAAGGCAGGTGGCAAGCTCCCGGTGCTTTGCGAGAACGTCGGATCACTTGTACTCGACGTCGTCCCTCAATACAGACACCTCGGCTATGTGCTCTCTTTTAACTGCTCCATGATCCCAGAAGCCCGTGCCCGGGTTCAGCATACTCGGCAACTCTTCCGGGAGGGGCGGGCAACCGTTTTCTGTACTCCGCACATTGCTTTGCGGAAGCGAGTGCTCCTTTTTCGCTCGCATGTGCTTTCGGCAATGTTGTCGGGATGTGGAGCTTGGCCATGTCTCTGTAAGTCCAGTTGGAAAATCCTGGAGACTTGCTACTTCAACATGTTGCGAGCGATGCTGCGGATCCCCCACGCAGCTGCGCAGAACTGGAGCACGGAGAGGGTCCTCGCTGCGGTTGGGTTGCCGGATTTGCTTGGGTTGGTTTCTGCTGATCGTTTGCGTTTCCTTGCCCAGTTGGTCCGCACTGGCCCGGATGCCGCTTTTGCGCTTTTGCAGCACACCCCACGAGCCCTTGAGGCATTTCGAACCGCTGCGGATTGGTTTGCCCGGGCTTGTTCCTCCACCACTGGACTGCAGGGTCTCGCCGAGACATGGACCCAGTGGGTTGCTGCCTTCCAGACACCTCGGCGGTTCCGCGGCTTGCTTAAGCGTGCGACCGCTTGGCATGTTGGGGTCATGGAGTCACGTGCCGCGTTCCAGAGCTTTTGCCGGCGACATTGGGAGCCTATGCCGGCCCCCCCCTTGCCATTGGAGGTAGCAACACATGCGTGCTTGATCTGTTCGATCGCTTTCTTTGACTTCCACTCCTGGTCTGCACATGCCGCCCGCACACATGGATACATGTCAAGGTCGCGCCGATTTGCGCAGGGGCTGGCCTGCCGAGCCTGTGGTGTTAAGTTCGCGACTCTTAAGAGGCATCAGAGGCATCTCATTGACTCCGTGCGATGTTGTCAAGCTGTGGAGCGGGACTTGCCCACACTCTTTCCTGTGGATGCCTCTTTGCCGGGTCACATCCAGTGCGTCGCATCCGGCGGGGGCGACTTTACTCATGTGCCTCCGGCGGGCCCCGATGTGTCAGCTGCACTTCTTCGGAACCTGCGTGACGGGCAATTCACATCTGACTCCGATATATTTGACTGTATTAGGAGTGCTGTCGAACCATTCCACGTGCTCCGAAATACTTTGAGCGCATGGATCGCTGAAATTGTGGATGGACAGCTTTCTCTGTGGGCTTCAGACGTGTTGCTCTGCCTGCAGGTAGACCTCCTCTGCGATTCTGCGTCCAGGGCGAGGCGGGGCGAGACCTCACCTACAGACTTTGTTCCCGCTCTCCGTGGCCTTCCGGTCACTCCCCTCTGGGCTGACTTGCCCTTTCTTGCGGACACTGAGTCATGGCACGACGAGTTTGGCTTTATGTCGGGAGCCTGCCCAGCCACTCTCAAGTCTGTGTTCTGGCAAGAGCCCCCGGTAGGATGTGGATTTTCTGGTCTTTTCCTACAGGTACCTGCTCCTCCTGTGCCTTCCCAACCTGTCTGGGAACCTGCCCCGTGCACTCTACGTGCTCTGCGCCGTCACGCGCGCTGGCTCCACCTTCTCTTTGCGTGGCTTGGGGTTGCGCTCGCCCTTGCCGCCTTGGGTCGACCATGCCGCATCTGCGTAGAAGGACACAGGGGCACGCTCGGGCTGCTCGCCGACTGGCTCAACACGGGCCTATCGACGCCAGGGCGCCCAGCGATTTCTCTCTGTTTCACCCAGGAATTCGTATGCTAGTGGTACGTTCGCGACGGACCTCGCACCATCGGAATAATAATATACTGTTTTGGGGGTTCTTCGTGATAATTATAGTATAATGGGCCCCAAAGCACTATTCTAACTAATTCGGCCCCTGTATTAGGCTTACCCTAAACCCTAAACCCTAAACCCTAAACCCTGAACCCTAAACCCTAAACCCTAAACCCTGAACCCTAAACCCTAAACCCTAATTAGGCTTACAGTCTTCAGGATTCGGCTTTGAGGCTGTCGTGTGTTTGAGGTCGAGCGACGTGTGTGACTGATCAGGTCTCGAGCCCCAGGTAAGCTGAGAAGCCAAAACCGAATGCTGTTTAGGGTTTAGGGTTTAGGATTTAGGGTTTAGGGATTAGGGTTTATTCAGGATTGCGAATCCTAAATCCCAAAAAGCTCCAGATCAGAATAAGCCCTAACCATTGCTTGAGGTCCTAACCGCCTTGGCCCCACTCCCCCTTTCCGCCTTGTTCCTAAACCCTAAACCCCTAAACCCTAAACCCTAAACCCTAAACCCTAAACCCTAAACCCTAAACCCCTAAACCCTAAACCCTGTGTTCCTATGCTCCTTGTCCAGCATCCCGGAAGACGGAGGTCATCTAAGACCCCAAGCCCTGCCATTAACATCAGGGAATGTCACAAAACTAGGGTACCTTATTTTTTTAGGGTTTAGGGTTTAGGGTTTAGGGTTTAGGGTTTAGGGTTTAGGGTTTTTGGGGTCCTTATAATAAGGATCCTACTAGTTGGGGTCCTATATCAGGGTCCCTTTTCTGAAACTCCCATCAAGCCGTAAGAGGGGAAGCCGCTGTGTTGATCCCGACATGCCTCGGACAACCACGTTCTTTCGGCTGTTCGGAAACCCTGATCCCTAAACTAAAGCCCTCAAGTTAGGAGCAGAAGCGTCGGAACCCCCAAAGCCCTATTCTAATTATTTAGGCCCCTACATTGGGAGCAGAAGCGTCGGAAAGAACCCTAAACCCTAAACCCTAAACCCTAAACCCTAAACCCTAAACCCTAAACCCTAAACCAAGCTCCATGTCCCCAACCTCGGAGTGAGTCGTCCCCGCTTCTTTCAGCCTTAGGGGCTTCGGGATGTGGGGTTTAGGGTTTAGGGTCTACCTTAAGAACCCCAAACCTACTTTTTTGTAGGGTCCCTATAAATCCCATATTAGGGCTTACAATAAGAACCTACAAAAATTGTGGGTTTGGGGTTTTAGGGTTTGGGGTCTAGGGTTTAGGGTCTAG
>CAJNDV010031319.1:34228-44442 GCA_905221635.1 Symbiodinium sp. CCMP2456 | reverse complement strand
AGCCCCAAAACCCTAAACCCTAAGACCCTAAAACCCTAAAGCCCTACACCCTAAAAAACCCTAAAACCGTATAAAACCCTATGAACCCCACCTAAGAGTGCTCTAAGAAAACCTCATAGAGACCCTCGTCCTCGGAGCCCTGGGCTCGAAAGCTAGGGTTTAGGGTTTAGGGTTTAGGGTTTAGGGCTCGCATCCAAGGCAAGGCCGTGGAAGTGCGCATGCTTCGAGTTGAGCCCTCAGCGCTCTTAGGATTTAGGGTTTAGGGTTCAGGGTTTAGGGTAGGGGCCTAAATAATACTACCTGTATCATTTTTTTTTGGGGGGGTTCCATATTATAATTATAGTAGAATGGGCGCCTATTCCAAAAAAATAAGGCCCCTACATTGTGTTTTACATTGTGCTCCAGGGTCTATAGGATGCCAGATCATAGGTTCGGAATTCAGGACAAGTGCAGGGACTTGTGATTGGTGCTGTGAGGTCCGGGGTGGGGGCTATCGGGGTGTTGATACATTTTTAAGGCACGAGGTGTTGTGAAGTCCTGTGCATCCGGAAGCACACAAACCAGGCTGTGAATCCCAGACCCGGTACCGGAGCATCAACTCACAATGCAAACCGACAAAAGCTTCGTACAAGTTCCCAAGAGCTCTAGAGTTACACAAGCCATAGACCTCAGGGGCTGGGTTTAAGGCTTGGTTTTGCTGGGTTTGGGCTTCCAGGGTTTAGGGTTTTAGGGTTTAGGGTTTTGGGGTTTAGGGTTTAGGGTTTACGGTAGTTATAGGGTTCTAGGGTTTAGGGTTCGGGTTTTGGGTTTTGGGTCACCGAGCAACAGAATGCACACCAAGGTGAACAGCACCAAAGTGGAGCAGGCTTGCTGCAATGAGCCCCGATTTCGTCTGATGTGTCTAAGGCCTCAGGCTTTGCAGACTGTGGGCTTTAGGCCTACATCCAAACTTAAACACGGTCTACTCTATGTATCCGGACACCCGGAGAATGAATCTGCAGTACTCTTGAAGATGAGGGCACAGCCGGAGCAATACTTCGGAATTGCACAGAAAAGTGCCCAGGGTGTACGGTTTCGGTTGTGGGGTTCTGGGCTTGGGGTTTAGGGTTTAGGGTTACAGGGGCTCCGGGCTGTGGGTTTGGATTCGCAGAACTTAACTAGCGAGTTGTGTGGGTTGGAGGGCGCTTTGGGAACTCATGTCTTGATGACTTTTGGCGACGTCATCACAGAGTACATCGGAGTAGATCGGATGTTTTGGATTTTTGATGAGTCTTCTGCTGCCTGCTACTGCTACAAAGTGTAGGGCACCTTGTGATGCACCGAGTGGCACTTTGAGATACTTGTTAATTTGCCCGATGATTGTTCGCGAACAGGTTCCTAACCAGAAAATTTCCTGAGGGCCCGGGGATTACATCCGAGCACGCTCCTTGCGCAGCGATGTTTCATGGAGTACTTCTATGCTTCCCTGAGTGGGTTTCTGAGGGGATCTGTCCGATGACTTAGTAATTACTTTCAACTAATTTTGCAAGTAGGTCTTACTTATTCTTACTTACAACATCGCCCATCTGTTTTGCGATGTTGGTCTTCAGAGCTTCTTGGGCGACAATCAACAGACAGCTCAGTTTATGATTGCTTAGAATAGAGCATGCAAGCTATAAAGTAATCCCCAAAAGCTACTGCAATCGAGGGTCTACGCAAACATGTAGCATCAAACCATCCCTGAACTGTTCGTAAAAGGGCTGCAGCAGGTGTGGCCGCGTCAGATCCACGTCTTCGCCAATGGCATCGAGGCATAAGCAGTGCAGAAAATTTCAGGGGGTTTAGTGTAGGGTTTAGGGTTTCTGGACTCGAAACTGAGCTTGGAAGGCATTATGACTTGTAAGTTGTATGTCCTGAGCGTTCGGGGTGTTGGACTCGAATTTAAGGCCTTTCTACAAAATAGTCTTAGAGTATCACCTCCAAGCCCATTCTCATTATCAGGCCCCTCTATTTTTGTCTGCCAGAAACTGGCGCCCCAGCACCCCACTAAGCTGCGAAGCCCGGTAGTTAAACCCTAAACCCTAAACCCTAAACCCTAAACCCTAAACCCTAAACCAGTTAGAGGCCTAAGGTCCCAGACCCGAAGATCCCAACCCCAAGCCCTACAAAGGCAACGTCCTAAGCCCCAAGGTTTAGGGTTTAGGGTTTAGGGTTTAGGGTTTAGGGTGCAGGGTTTAGGACTTCGGGGCCTATGCCCACAGCCCTGAAGCAAGAAGCAGGTTCTGTGGAACAGCCGCCCAACTCGCGCTGTCAGCCTACATCCTAAAGCCTAAACGCAAAACCCTGTACCCTAAAGCGCCTATAAACCCTAAACCCCTAAACCCCGAAGCCCCCAAAACCCTAAGCTTGCTCTACCATCCTTTGTGCAGGTCTTTTCGGTGCACCCGCCCGAGGAGAGATGCCCCAGGGCTTTCGGATTCACCGTCTAAGGTCTACTAGAGCGTTCAGATTTTAGGGTTTAGGGTCTATAGCAGAGTTTTGAAGGGTATGAAATAGGCAGAAACGAAGATTTCTAGCGTTTGTAGCTCTAAGCAGATGCCGCGAGGTCCGGAGAGCAGCAACCAGATGTGCAGATCCTGAAACGCAGTCAGCTGGCGAAGTAGCTTGAACCGGCTCATTCTGAAAGCTCAAGAATTTCTTGGGCCCTTGAAATTGTAAGCTCTTTATCTGCAGCCGTTGACTGCCACCTTCACTTCTGCTGACTGCTGACCAGTTGTTGGTTGTTGACTCCTCCATGGTTCCTTTACTGTCTGATGTGCGTGGTTTTGCCATCGTCCTGTGCGCTTTCTTACCCTGGATTGAATGTTTCTGAGCCTATCAAGCTATCAAGCATGCCTTTGCTGTTCCATATGTCTGGGGTTCCTTCAAGGGAACTCGCACCCAAACCCTGACAACTCCAGACGCTACCTTATAAACAGCTCTCCCGATAATACCCTAACTCTGCTGCCAAACCTGAAACCCTAAACCCTAAACCCTTAAGCCTCAAAGCCCCTCAACTCTGAGCCCCGAATGAGCCAAGCTCGAGACCCTCGAATGTCTCTAAACGCGCCACCTCCCCTAAACCCTGAACCCTGCCGGGACCCCGAAGAACCTACTTTTTTAAGAACTTCTATAAAGAAATCATAGTACGGAACCCGAAAAACCTAAAAAGGAAGGTTTTATACGGTTAGGGTGAACCCTAAACCCTAAACTCTGAACCTTCAACCGGGGCCCGAAATGCGCTAGCTATGCCGTTTAGGGTTTAGGGTTTAGGGTTTAGGGTTTAGGGCTAAACACCTCGCAACCTCCAAAGCCCCATGGGAAAGGAGGGACACAAGCGGCGAGATGTGCCTCAACACATTTCCAGTGGCTTGAAGGTCTGCACTGGTCCAGAGTTGCCTATCTAAAGCCCTGGTCCTACCCACAGGCCCCATAGTAGTTCCTTTTGGGGATTCATATTTAGAATCCTATAAGGTAATCCCCAAAAGGAACTACTTTACGGCCTATGGGTATGCCTGATGTAGACAAGACACGGATAGGGGACGGGCTGTTAATGCCGGGCTGCAGGTGTTGGAGTTAATCCGGGTTTGCACTCTTGCGCTTGTGTTTGGCCGTCCATCAGCTGCTGACAAGACAAGGCTCATAACACGCAAATAAATGAAGAGATAAATATAAAGACAAACATAATTACATAAACGTATACATATATGTATGTATGTACATTTTATATATATATATATATATATGTATAAAGTGGGACATCCCTAGCTGGGGTGGCCCCGCATAATCCAAACCCTAGCTGCAGAAGAGATCATGCCTGTTCAAGGGGTCGCTTAAGGCTTCTGAGCTCGCTTTCCCAACCGGGATTCTGCTTGCACCTAAAGTCGGCAAATGGCCTAGGCTTCGTCTTTACGTCCACTTTGACTTTGGCAGCGCCCCACGCTCGCATCCCAAAAGATGCGGTAGAGAGTTTGGGTCCAAGTTCCTATAATGACCATATATTTACACTGAAGATACCTTGGTATAGAGGGCAGAGGGGCATGGGGGATGCTACTCCTTGCGACCCCTGAAGTGCTAATTCCAGCATGACGTTATGAGGTGTATGCTTAGGTTGGGGCTGGGTGTCCTATGCTGGAGGTGCATTGAACTTATTGGGCATGTGGCTTCAGGTTCTGGGTTTGGGGGAGGGCAGGCTCAGCTCGCTCGAATCTGCTCCTTAGAAGCCTCACCGATTCGAATCTGGTCCTTTGCCTACGCCCTACGCCCCAAGTGCTAAACCCTAAACCCTAAACCCTAAACCCTAAACCCTAGACCCTAAACCCTAAACCCTAAACCGACCCTAAACCCTAAACCGGTCCCTTCGCCCCCTCAAGAAGCCCCAAACCCTCAACCCGAAGCCCCTTATTAGTCCTGAGCCCTAGACCGGAAACCTTTTTCGCCCTTACTAAACCCCATAAGCCCTAAACCCTAAACCCTAAAATCCTAAAACCCTAAACCCTAAACCCTAAAATCCTAAAACCCTAAACCCTAAACCCTAAACCCTAAACCCCTCCAGAAACCCGGAACCCAAAGCCCTTCATCTTCAAGATGTCTGACACCTTAAGGACGAAAAGAACCCTTAGAAGTAGGGGCCCCAATACCCTTATACTATGAACCCCTATTTAGGGTTTAGGGTTTAGGGTTTAGGGTTTATGAACCCCTATATGGTATATGAACCCTAAACCCTATACCCATACACTATGAACCCCCTTTATGGTATATGAACCCTAGAACCTATACCCTTAAACTATGAGTCCCTATATGGTATATGAACCCTAAACCCTATACCCTTATACTATGAGTTCCTATATGGTATATGAGCCCTAGAACCTATACCCGTATACTATGAATCCCTATATGGTATATGAACCCTAAACCCTATACCCTTATACTATGAATCCCTTTTTGGTATATGAGCCCTAGAACCTATACCCGTATACTATGAACCCCTATATGGTATATGAACCCTAAACCCTATACCCTTATACTATGAATCCCTTTTTGGTATATGAACCCTAAACCCTATACCCTTATACTCTGAATCCCTTTTTGGTATATATGAACCCTAAACCCTTTTAGGGCTCTTTTCGTCCTTACGGCAGGGGGGCCGGAACGACATCACCGTGCGGATGGTCAGGGCCACAGGGGCCCTTTGCGGCCTTCGGGTTCAGAATCGTGTGCTGCCGAAGCCTCAAGAGTTACCTATACTATTTGGGGGGCTCCTTATTATAAATAGAGTATAAAGGGCCCCAAAGCCCTATTCAAATTATGAAGGCCCCTACATTAGAGTTTAGGCTTTCGGGTTGAGGGTGTCGTGCGGAGATTCCAGCAATGCTGATGCTTCAACACACCGTTTCGAGATTCGTGTGATTTCCCGAACCCAAGACAGAACTAGAGTCTAGAGGAGTTCAAAAATTCCCGGCATCGGCAGTGTGTGTACAGGCAGACGGACAGACAGACAGACAGACAGACACATAGATAAATTTCGCCCAAATGCGATAAGGCTGAAGCCCTCAATCTTGCAACTTCAAGCCTTCAAACTGTTCTTCTAGTTTTCGTCAGCTAGGTCTCTAAGTATGTAACTTGTGAGCGATTCAGATACAACCTCTCTCTACAAGTAACATGTGTTCGGGACTCAGTTTGTCAAGGTCGACGACGACTGTGTGGGCTTTGCCTTTGTTGTGCTGCTCACCCGCTACCAGAGTACCGAGGAGATGGCAGAGCAGGTGACGTGTTCGGGTTGGGTTTCTTCGGGCTGAATTACTGCAGAAGCCTGACTAGTTCCTTATAGGGTCCCTTTTTAGAGGTTTACTTACTTTAATCCCCCCCCTACTGTTATTCAGTCCGTTTTGTTTTTAACTGTTGGTCTCCCGGATTTGGGTCGCCGATTTGTGCAGCACAGGAGGGGTCAATATTTTCACATGACTCCACGGCAAATGCATACCTATCCCGATGTGAACCATTGACGGCCGCATGTTTGTTTGACACTCAATGCCATCGAATGAGGTTTGGCGCCGGCTGACCCGGTGGGGCGGGGGCAATGCTCATCATGCCCTGGAAGATCGAACCTGCACCCGCATTTTTACCCGTAATGATCCGCACAAACCGCCACAGCCCATATCCAGCATCTTGAACAAATAGATACTCTCTCAGCTGCAGGGAAGACGAGTCTGAGAGTCTCCCGACGTAACTACGATGTAATATGCTGTACTACGCTATACTGTACCACTATATTATACCATATTGTACTATACTGTGCCATACAAAATATTTGCTTATATCATCTTGTGCCATTTTATAGTGTCATAGCATTTTGTATATCATGTCATATTCTGCCATGCTGTATTAAAGTGTTGCATTATGTTGCACTCGGCTTTGAAATTGACATGCTCAGTTTTGCTATGGTGGGCCAAGCTTACAAATGTATGTTTTGTTCGATGATGTTTTGTTGTGTTATAATAAGGTAGGTTATGCTAATTAATGAAAACTATGTTGTACAGTGTTGTCCTACGAAGATCATCATATAACTTCTTGCACTCCAATCTTGTGTTTCGGAGTAAACTGAGTTCGATTGTACTGTACTACAATTTTACTGTAGGATATTATATTGTGTGTGTTGTGTTGCTAGGTGTTGTAGTGTAATATATTTTATTACGTTAGGTCACTTTGCACTACATTTTACCTCAGCATGTTATGATATTATCTTCTTTGTGATGTTATCTTGTCTTATAGTAGCTGTACTCAGTTGAATATAGATTACTTGTTGTTATTTAGATATTTATACTGTATTGTAACATACTGTATTTATGTTGTTATTGTAGTGCGCGATAATATTGTTTTCTAGTATGTGATTATATTATCTATTCTTTTGTGAAAAGCATTTCACTATGTTATAAACTCCTATTTTCGACTATACTATATTTTATGGCCGGCGGGTGTTATCGGATAAACTTGCAAGTCTTCCTTGCCGGACTGAATTTCAGTACTCTCGTTTCCTCAAAGAAGCAAGCCGGCACAAAACAAAGGCTACCAAAAGATAAGGTTATACGCCTCTCATTTACTATTGTTGCAAGCAGGCAGAAGTAAGCCGGGAGTGCGAATTTCCGTGTGTTCCCCTTCGTCATCGATATCGTCGCCTTTGCTGTACGCAACAATCAAGCAAAGCAAGGAATCCCATACATCGCTGAGATGCCCCCAGTCAGCCAACGACTTGAATTTAGACAGATGAGCAAGGGGACCCTGACTCAGAGTATCCGCACAAAACCAAACCCATCACTCCTAAACCTCCACAAAACTTCAAGCCCCGAACAGCCAAAATCCTCAACCCTAGAACCGAAAACTCTAAACCAGTAAGTGCTTGGAAGCATTTGGAAACCCAGTTTCGTGGTTGCACAAGCACTGTCTACTCCTGTAGAAGTGTATAACTGGGGTCTTGTATACGGAATTCTTATAGACCCGAACCATTAAGCTGCAGTGCAAAAGCAGGTCGAAAACGTCAGCGTGGACGTTGCGCGAAAGCGTGTGTGCGAATTGCTGGCCAAGCAAGCTGCTAGCCCGTCCCCCAGCAGTCCGGCTGTGTGTCTGAGCCTGTATAATCGGGAAATCGACCTAAATCAGCTGAGCGGCTTCTGGTGTGTGTGTGTGTGCGTTTATACATGTAGTTGGAGGGAGACAGAGAGAGAGAGAGAGAGAGAACAAACAAACGTTATATATATATATACACATAGAGATGTATTTATACACCCACACAGACACAGATCCTCATACATGACCAGAACATAAGACATCATGACCTGACATGACGTCGTATGACGTGATGTGCCGTGGCATGACTTGGCATGACGTAGCATGACATGACTTGACATGACATGACATGGCACAAAACAAAACATAACATGACTCAACATACCATAACCTGGCACAACATTTACACGTACATGTACATAGACATGCACTTGTACATATACGTACACATTCACATGCATATGCAGTTTCAGAGGCAATTACACATGCATACATACATACATACATACATACATGCACACACATACACATACATACACACACACACACATACACTTACATACACATACATACACATACATACAGATACATGCACATACATACACAGACATACACAGACATACATACATACAAACACATATACATATACATATGCATTTACATATACATGTACAAATACATAATTATATATACATATACATATACAGGCACACCCACACACAAGCATAAGCACATACACATACACACACGTGCACATACACATGCTTATGCACATACGCATGCACATATGCATACATATACATGCATGCATGCATACATACATACATACATACATACATACATACATACATATGTGAGCATACATAAACATTCACACGAACATGCATACATAAACAAGCATACATAGACATACATATACACAAGTATACATGCATAATCGTACATATACATACACATGCCCATCTATCTTTGTTTTTGTATACATACATACATACATACATACATACATACATACATACAGTTGAACATACCGTAGTGGTCACAGCCCTGAAGGCCCGCGTCCAAAGCCCCAATGCCTCGCAAACCCCAAGTCCGTCGAACAAATGAGCGCCATGTCATACGAATCTTCTATGTAATAACCAATAACCCAACCCTGCAACCCAAACCCCTAAACCCTAAACCCTAACCCTAAACCGAGAGCTGCAGGCGCGCGAGCCGGTGGGCTGGGTAACAGCGAGGAGTGCAGATACCCAGGGTGTTTTCAAAACTCGGTTTAGGGTTTAGGGTCTAGGGTTTAAGGTTTAGGGTTTAGGGTTTAGGGCTTCCTCTTCATCAATTTAGGGTTTAGGGTTTAGGGTTTCCTCTTCATCAATTCTGCGGCATAGCGCTCCCATGGGCTGTATGAAAAACTTGTCAGGGATGACGAAAGGAGGGTTGGGGCTGCTGAAGATTACCCTGGGGCTCCAAATAGCCCAATGTAGGTACTATTTACACACTTTAGACCCCAAAGTAGGTACTATTTGTATACTTGGAGCCCTAGGGTTAGGATCAGGTGATTAGGGCCCTTCTCAAGGTTTTGCACACTGGGTATCCCGCGTACCTTCTCGGCAATAGTGGCTTACGTAGTAAAGATTGAGAGCGATATGAATAGAAGGAAGACCGGGGTAGTAAATGACAGATATTGCTTTCGATAGTGATCGTGTAGAATGTGATTACAGAGTCCATACGTATGTCGCATTCGGCCTGGGGTCGTGAAACTGCGGGCCTGCCGGGCTTGGCCTTTGGAGGATGAAGGGTCTCAGCGATGGTGGTAAAGGCTCAGGAGTTTGAAGCACGGAGTTCAGGCCTTAACTTCCCCCTTCACATAGTTCACTTGTGCTTGGCCTGCCACGGAAAGCTGCATGCGTCATGTAGGGAGGTCGGGGGGAGGGGGTCGCACCCAGGCTAGGTTGTAACCCGACAAAAAGCATTTTGCACCTTACGGTTTGATCACAAGAGACGCATGAATCCCGGGCAGCAAGATGTACAAGCTCGAAGCTATCGACCTCAAACCCCCTCACCCCGAAATCTGTCTCTCTCGCTCTCTATCCCTCTCTTCCTGTCGCTTTCTTACTCTCGTCTATACATCTATCTATCTATCAACCTATATGTCTAGGCCAAGAAGCATGCGCGTGTGCTGCCGTAGAAAGCCCGTCGAAGAAGGATCTCGTTTGCCTGACCTCCGAGACGTTGAAGCTCCGATGTCCTATCACAATGGAGCGAGTTCAGGCATTCTCAGGGTTTGTGGCCGGAGGGGGGTTCGGGCTTACGATCTGGTCTTGTGCTTGAGTTGGGGTTTAGGGTTCTGTACTAGTCTCCCGTCGTGAGTATTCCGAGGGCTCCGTTTGCTGCACTTGCATCAGGCATTACAACTTTTCCCTCACAGAGGGAACCCGAACCCTGAATCGTTTCAGTTCAAGAGATGGGTGATCCTAAACCCTAAACCCTAAACCCTGAACCCTAAACTCTAAACCCTAAACCCTAAACCCTAAACCCTGATCCAACAGAGATTGAGTTCGCCAAGTGTTCCGCTTTTGAGCCTCTGCAGCAACTGATGGTTCCATCTGGGAGTCGGTTTGGGGTTTAGGGTTTAG
>CAJNDV010031318.1:36794-49435 GCA_905221635.1 Symbiodinium sp. CCMP2456 | reverse complement strand
TTAGGGGTACCCCTTAGAGGGTACCCCTTCTGAACCCTACTTTTGGCTCTCTTAAACGGGACCTTATTGAGAGGGTCTATATCCCCAAGGGTCCCCCTAATCCTAGCTCCCAACTACCACATGCTTGTCCTGAAACCCCCCCCCAACTTCGCTGGCTTCCGATATCTGGTCTTCTTGAATTTCCAGGCCTTGTTTTATTCCCTCCTCATGTGCGCATTTGCAGGGTCTGCATAATTAGTCGGAGTGGTATGCCTTTGTCATGGTCCAACTCCAACCATACGATAGTAGAATCCAAAGCCCTGTTTAATGAGGCCCCCACCGTAGCACCATAAAGAAAAACACAAGCAACCCTACAAATAGCTCTTTCTGGTCAATAAGATCGTTTTTTAAGGCCCGAAACCCTGGACCCTAAACCTTAACTCCTAAACCTGAAAGCCTAAATGATGAGAGCCCTGATCTAAATCGACGGTAGCTTCATGTGCGAAATGTTTTGCCTAGGCTGCGCTGTGTTTGGATGTGCTTGGGAGCAATCCTTGTTTGTCAGAGTGGCTGACCAACTTCAGAACCGCAGCATGTACGACGATATTCCTACTGTGATTCTGCATGCTGTGTGTAGTTATACATTTATACTCCCATGTTGGGCCTGGTTAGTGCTGCGAGAACAGAAGTGTTGTTCCTACCTTCTTAGTGCTGCAGGTAAGAAGTCATCAGCTATTTTCCAATCGTGTTTTTGTTGTTCCTGCTGAAGCTATCATTGCCGTTGCGGTGGCTGCCCATGCTGGCATCGCTTAGAACCCTTGTAGAAGTAAACTTTACAGAAACCCGTGTAACATCTTAGAACTCCTTATGGTAACCCTTATGGTAAGCCCTGAAGCTCGTACAGCCTGGTTGGCGGCATGCATAGCAGACCCAAAGATATTCTGGCAACTGCGGATCTCATCGGGCACGTAAATGTGTCCGGCAATGCTGGCCCCACCTTGCTTGGAGACCCTTTGTTTATGGTAAGCCCTGAACCTGTTGTGGGTTTCTAGCTAGGCGTTCCAGACAGGTTGTTCGCGTGCCGTACCTCGATCGTGAGGTGCAGGGCATCTATGGCTTGCAGTACTTAGGAAGGAATCTCGTGGAAGCATGAGCGTAAATCCTCGCAGATTTCATCTACGTGGTCCTCTGGACCTCCGTTCCCTTTTCGGATCCCTCACACAGTGCGTCACTCTGAAAAGTAGGGATGCTAAGCAGGAGAACTCCCGACCAGCACTAGCAGCAACAACAAGTCCACTCCACAGTCACAGCACATGGTCAACGCAGCAGCTTGTCATAAGCTTCTAGACTCCACCTCATTGTGAGGTTAAGTCTAGATTGGGGATGTTGGTGAGCGGATCTAGGACTCTTTTCTAAAATAGTGAGGCTGCATGTTCAGGTTCTGTGGTGACTAGCAAGAATAATTCTGCATCATATACGTCTCAATCTTTTGGTATCACTCCTCTTTCGCCGTCGATATTGCTTGGCCTTCTACCCTAGACGGTTTGCAGGCCCTAGACGATTTGCAGATCTTGAAACACTTGAAACTGAAACCCTAAACCCTAACTTCGTGTTCGTGCAGCACTCACAGCCGTGTGCAAGTTCCCAGTCATCTCAGTAGGACTCCATGGGGTTCAGGGAGCGTCGTGTATTATAGGGGCCTGAGCAATTACCAATACGATTTTGGGGGGTTCCTTATTGTGAATATGGTATAATGGGCCCCACAACCTTATTCTAAGTATTAAGGCCCCTATATCATCCACTGCCTCTCCTAGGCCTCAAGACGTGAAGAATGGTTTTGCACAGCTCGATGCCCATGAGATTTCACGAGATAGAAAAGTGTTTAAAGCTTCTGGCAGGAAGGAAACGTGCAGCAATCTTCCGAAACCCCTGAAAAAAACGCGAGACCGCATGGGGCAAAGGTAACCTAACCCTAAACCCTAAACCCTAGACCCTAAACCCCTAAACCCTAAACCCCTAAACCCTAAACCCTAAACCCTAAACCCTAAACCCTAAACCCTAAACCCTGCCCGAAGAGCTTCCTCGAGTCCCAGTTTGCAGGGCATCATTTGAGCCCTTACAGACATTTAGAGACATGTGGGAGTTTCCGAAAATTAGGGGTACCTTATGCCGTGGCATGTCGATTTAGCCAGGCTGCTTAGCCACTAACTTCCCAGATCATAATCTTTCGGAGGATCCTTTGTAGGTGCCGTATTATAATAAGGAGCCAAGCAGGGACCATAGTTTTGACAACCACTCATGTAGTTAAAGCCCCGAGCCCCTAACCTCATAACCACAACTCCTAAATACTATGCTAACCCCAAACACTAAAACTGCTGTTCGTCTGCAGACCTTGCCCGGATTTGTCCTACCCTCAGCGTCAAAGCCCTAAACACCTATAAACCCTAAACATGTAGACAGAGCGAGCAGCGAGGATCTCTTTATGTAACGGTGCCTAAACCCTAAACCCTAAAGTCCATTGCACTTAAAAAAATCCCTAGACCGTGCCCCAAAACCCTCAACCCGAACTTTTCAGGCCCAACCCGCACGCAATTTCCTACTTGGGCCAGAGCTGCAGCGTGTGCTGCGGTACAGTCCGCATGAGAAGGGGGAGAACAGCGAATCGAACATCTGTGATCCTGATAGTTACCAATGTCATCCCTCAGAGCTCCTTGCTATAGCCATACTATGATGTATGCCCCGTTCTGATTTCTTTAGGCCCCTATATTACAGGGTTCGGGATGCCTTCAATCCTTGGGCCCCAGGAACCTAATCTCTTCACCCTGAAAGCCCCAGAACCCTGAACCCTGGATTTGCTGATCTCCGCAGATTGAGACGACGCGGCAAACGAAAACATCGAAGTCAGCAGGTAGCTTTTGAGCGAGCTGTTCTGTTTGAGAAGGTTCCTGTGTAGTATTAGGGAGACCCCTTCAAGGGAACCCTACTTATGGCTTACTGAAAAGGGACATCATTGAGAGGGCCTATATCCCCTAGGGTCCCCATAAACCTAACTCCTAGAGCTTTTGGAGACAGATCGAATCCTGACCATATAAGGCCGATCACTGGACTGTGGCTCTGCTTGTCTTTCTTCGCCAGGTTCGTTTGGACGCCAAACCCTCTAGAAGTAAGAACTTCTCCGGAAGCCCAAGCTTCGGCCCCTCAACCCGCATATGAAGGTTTAGTGTTCAGGGTTTTATAGGGCTTTAGGGGTTTAGGGGTTTAGGGTTTCGAGGTGTAGGGTTCAAGGTTTGCGTTGTTTTCAGCAGTTCTGCTTCTGCAATGAAAGATCTGGTGCTGCGGTACCCTAAACCCTAAACCCTAAACCCTAAACCCTAAACCCTAAGCTCTAAACCCTAAACCCTACACCCTTGCCATCTACACTGCCCTGCGCTCCGACGGGCTCCGAGCCCAGCCCCAGACTTGAGCTTCGGTAAAGCCTAGGCCACGGTTTAGGGTTTAGGGTTTAGGGCCTAGGCCCTATAAGCCCTACGGTTTCTGGCGAAGAAGCATCGTAAACTCCCAGACCCCTGTTGGCCCCCAGTCAGCAAGAGTTGATTATCAACCCCACGTGTGAAGCTTCGATGACGCTGCGGTTAGGACACCAAAAACACCGAGGGTCATCGAAATGGTGGGCTATCTGGCTTCATGGTGTCAGTTTCGATGTCAAGACTCAACTTTCTAAACCAGTTCAAAACCCCCAGATATTTACTTGCAATGTAACCATGCAGCTGCGGGCAGGCAATGTCCTATCGCACGACTTTGGGCAATTTCTGATGGAACAGGAGGACAGGTGCGCTTGCCTGTTGTTGCGCGCAGCCTTGTCCTCTGCGCTTACGGCAAGTCAAGCTGGCGCTCTTGCGAGAGACCGGAGGGCTTCTCCGAAGCAGAGATAAAGAAAGCTCCTCTTGATACATGCTCTACTACGGGAGCCACACTCGTTCAGGTTCCACTGATTACGAACAGACACAGGGAGAGGCGATGGGAGGAAGAGATGCCAAACTATCGCGTGCTTCAGCCTCCCGTGCTCCCTTGTAGTTGCCTTCTTTGGTTTAAACCAGTTCCATATTTAGATGTTGATTCTTCTGACGAGGACGGGGGCAGACTTCATGGCTTGGTTTTGTTCATGTTGCGATTCTCAGCGTGGCCACACTAAACCCTAAACCCTCAACACCAACCCCCAAACCCCAAAACCCAAAACCCTTCATTAAGCCCAAAAATCTACGCCCTTAGCCCGAGTCCAAGGTTTTTGAGCCCTTTGAGCCTCTAAACCCAAAGCCCTTAAACCCAAAAATCTAAACCCTAAACCTTCACCCTAAACTCAAAGCCCAAAAACCTGAACCCAAACCCTTAACCCTAAGCCTTAAACCCTAAACCCAAAGCCCAAAAACCTAAACCCTAAACCTTAACCCTAGGCCCTAAACCCTAAACCCTAAACCCTAAACCCTAAACCCTAAACCCTAAACCCAAAGCCCAAGAACCTAAACTCTAAGCCTTAACCCTAGGCCCTAAACCCGCCTAGGTCCCCCAAAATAGTACGGCACCCTTTAGGATTTAGGGTTTAGGGTTTAGGGTTTAGGGGAGGTGGCAATTTTGGAAACTTTAACATTTCCCTTATGGAGACATTAGGTACCTATTCATAAATACTTTTCTGGGCCCCAGAACTACAACCCAGTTTTGAAAAGGACCCTTTTTATAGAAAGGGACCCTAGTTTAGAGAACTACCCTAAACCCTAAACCCTAGACCCCATATCACACGCGGCTCAGCTCAAGAAAACGAGTAGCGATTCGCCATGCCGGGCGAAACCGAGGCCGGACGGTCGGAAAAAGGGGGAGAAGAGGGCCCTGGGGGCTTAGGGTTTATGGGCTTTGGGTTTTGGGGCTTAGGGTTTAGGGGCTTAGGGTTTAGGGGCTTTGGGTTTTGGGGCTTTGGGTTTAGGGTTTAGGGGCTTGGGTTTGGAGGCTTAGGGTTTTGGGTTTATAGGTTTAGGGTTTAGGGGCTTAGGGTTTTGGGTTTAGGAGCTTTGGGTTTGGGGGCTATGGGTTGAGGGTAAGGGTTTAGAGGTTTGGGGTCTAGGGGCTTAGGGCTTTTAGGAGCTTTGGGTTCGGGTTTAGAGTTTAGGGGCTTAGGGTTGAGGGGCTTAGGGTCAGGGTTTACGAATCTAGGGGTTTAGGGTGTAGAGGCTTCGGGTTTAGAGGTTTCACTAGGGTTTGGGGGGACGAAGGCTTACTGTACGCTTGGTAACGACTTCAGCTTCAGTAGTTTTAGTTACTTCATCGGGGATGTAGGAGCGGTTGCCCCCATCCCCCACTACGGTTGCTTCAGGGAAGCAGCTCGTATCAAGTGCTGCAAGGCGACAAGACAGAACGACGTCACTTTCTTCGTGTTGAGTGTGAGTATGCTCGGTGTTCCGGGTGTGCTGGCGACCAGTACAAAAAGTTGCCCGAGATTCTTCCTCACCCAGAATAAATGGTTCAACTCAGGATGGTTTCTAGACCCTACTCTCCAAATCCCAAACCCCTAATCACCAATCCCTAGACCCTCAACCCGAAACCTTTGAAATGTTTCAAACCCGAAGGCGTCAGCAAACGGATCCTTTTCTTGCCTCTCCGTGCCCAGGGACCCTGCATCAAACTTCAACCCAATGCGTCATTTAGGGGGTTTAGGGTCTAGTTATTTAGGGTTCCCCTGCTAAAAAAGGGTTACTCAGAGAATCTACGTTTCACTGCCCCGATGGCTTCCAAATTCCTGAATACCTCCTACCCAAAACATCAAACTCCCAGACAACTTCAATCGCTCTCGTTTGTCCGTGCCGAACTTGAACGCGCTCAACCCCTGAACCCATTGCCGCCACAAGAACCATCCCTTCCTCCAATCCAACCCCTAAGCCGCAAAACCCGAAGCCCCATAGACCCTCGTCTCTAACCCGTCGAGCCCCGAAGCGCAAATGCTCACGATTAGAAGAAGAAGAAATAACAACGTGAAGAAGACAACCGAGAAGATATAACATTAAGACCAGGAATAAGAATAAGGACAATAACACTACTACTCTTACTACTGTTACTACTATTACTACTACTACTACTACTACTACTACTACTACTACTACTACTACTCCGGCTACTACTACTACTACTACTACTACTACTACTACTAACAACAACAACAACAACTACTACTACTACTACTACTACTACTACTACTACTAACAACAACTACTACTAACAACAACAACAACTACTACTACTACTACTACTACCACTACTACTACTACTACTACTACTACTACTACTACTATCTTTCCGCTTCCTCATACAAGCATATTCTATTGTAACATACCCCGAAATCCTATACAATCATGAGGGCCCCTGAACCACTCCCCAAAGCCTAGAATCCCGTTTAGAACCCTTGCGGAGACCCTCGAAGGAACTCCTTTTATGGAAGCCTAGTCCAGCTTTTAAGGCCCCTAATTTAGGGGCCTAAGTAATTTCCTATATTATTTTGGGGGTTCCTTAATCGAACTATAGTATAACAAATCCCTATTCTAACTATTTAAGCCCCTATATTTTTAATATTATGTGACACGTGTTTTGGGCTATGGTGAGTTGGGCCCAGACCGACTCGGCGCGAATTGCTGTCCTTGGGCCTCATGACTTAGATCTTTAGGAGCCAAAGGTCAAAATTGCCTGTATGGGGCATACTTACCTGAGGCAGAATCTAAAGATGTCCATGCGCCGGGTGGAGGTTTGAGAATGGCCTGGTCATTCCTACTTTAGCAACACGACTTTCGACTATGTAGGTATTTTGGACTCTGTGGGGGACCAGATGGCCCTTAGATGGTCTGGAGGGCTCGGGGCTCTACAGCTTCGAGTATAAAGCACAAGGGTTTATGGTCGCGGGTGGACCTGGACCTGGACTCCAAAGTATGCAGAATGATACGTGGTATTGCGTACGTCTTGGGCCATGATTTCGCTTACTTTGGGCGATCTAGGCATGGGATATGAGCCACAAAACCCTTTTTCAGGCCTCTTGGGTGGATCCTTCGGTGCTGAGCTATGCTCGTAAGAGCTGTATGACAACTTCCAAGAGCACTATTATAGGGGCCTTTAATAATTACCTATATTGTTTTCGGGGGTCCTGATTATAGCTATAGTACAGTGGACCCCAAAACCCTATTCTAATTATCTAATTATTAAGGTGCCTATATTACGTGCCTTGGTGCTGCCAGCTTTGAGCGAGGGCCTGTTGTTTTTCGAGCTCTGGAGAGACGTCCTTCTTGGGCGCTCAAGAACACTACGATGCTAACAAAGAAGCATGTGTTTGCTGACTTCACAATCATACGGCTGATGGACAAAATCCTGCATGACCTTATATGCCTAAACTATGGGTTTTATGGTAATGTACTATATTTGGGTCATGCAGAACCTAAACCCTAAACCCTAAACCCTAAACCCTAAACCCTAAACCCCCATCAACAGTAGGAACCTTAAGCCTGATGGGAGGAGCCTGACTTAGAACTCAGTACGTCAGGTGTAGGTACGATTGTCCCAGACCCCCTTGGGAGGCTCTAGAAAGTAGATCCCTTGAAGGGGGGTTCCTGCGAAGTACCCCTTTTGCGGCAGAGGGTCCCAAATTACCCTAAACCCTAAACCCTAACCCTAAACCCTGCACCCTAAACCCTACACCCTAAACCCTAAAACCCTAAAACCCTAAAACCCTAAAACCCTAAACCCTAAAGCCTTAAACTATACTTTCTAGGTCCTCCCAGGAGTCTGGGTGTAGGGGGCTTGCGCCTTGACTCGCAACTCTGCAGGCCCAGAGAAGCTAGGGATCTTGGTTTTAGGGTTTAGGGTTTAGGGATCTTGGGTTTAGGGTTTTGGGTCCGAAACCCTTGGGTTCAGAAGAAAATACTAGAGATTTAGGGTTTAGGGTTCAGGGTTGGGGTTTTTGGGTTTAGCGTTTCGGGCCCTTAGGGCTCTTAGGGTTTATAGGGTTTAGGGCTCTTAGGGTTTTGCACCCCCTAGGGTTGAGGGTTTAGGGCTCTCAGCGTTTAGGGTTTATTAGGGCTCTTAGCGGTATTAGCGTTTAGGGTTTAGGGTTTAGGGCTCTTGGGGTTTAGGGTTTAGGGTCCGAGGTCCGAAACCCTTAGATCTGCAGCAGCCAGAGATTCCGAAACCTTGGGATAAAGAAGAATAGACCCGAGAATTACGGAAGGGCCCTTAGTAAGATTCAGTAGGGTTTAGGGGTTTAGGGTTTCAGGAGTATGTACCTCAAGATTATAGAGGTGCCTGTAGCCTCATAAAGAGCTCAGGCATATTTCTAAATTAAGGACTGCTGAAGTCTCGGAGTAGGGCTTGGATAGGACATGTTGGGAACAACCCAATGTCAGGTATGTAAACCTTAAACTCTAGACCCTAAACCCAAAAAAATGCCTGAACCTCCTACCACCAAAAACAAAACTAAGCCCGTAAGCGCTTCAGCGAGTAATTCTACTCAGGGCTGGCTCAAAGGGATGAGACTTTCTGGGATTCTGTTGGTTTAGGGTTTAGAGTTTAGGATGAGGATTCTGGGATTCTCTTGGGCCGCTGAACTGGGTTCTGGAGTGCTTGAGTACTTTTTTTCGGACCTGCTCCTCAAAGGAGCCTATTATGAGATGAACGCCTATACTGCTGTCTCCCTGGTTACTTCAAAGTCCAGTGAAGACACTCTTCAGACGCCAGTGAGCTTCAAAAATGTTTCGCTGGAAGTAAGGAGGACGTTGCTACTAGGATCTTTAGGGTAGGGCATGGTTTAGGGTGTAGGCTTTGGGGGTTGAGGGTTTAGGAGTTTTGGCGTGTGGGTATTCAGGGTTTAGAGCTTAGGGTTAGGATTTAGGGGGTTTCGTGTATCGCGGTTTAGGGAGTTTAGTGCTTCGGGAGCTTAGGGTTCAGGGTTTATAGGTCACTAAAACCCAATGAATCCGAGGTCATTGTGTTGGAGATTGTCGGCACCGAAAGCTATTCGCCGCGCGCTGAGCTCTGACACTGTGAAACCAAGCCTAAAACCTGACCGAGCCAACTTTAAAGCCCATTGCTCTTTATGCAGTCGCCAGTTGGCAAGCCCTAGTCAAAAAGCCTGGAATCCCTTACCTAAACCCAGACTGTTTCTGACCCTAAACCCAAGCTCCTGTTTCGAACCCACAAAAGCCCATACGGTCGTATTACACCCACCATTGCTTTCTAATTTTCTTGTAATCAATCATCAAAGCCTTATAGCAACCCCTATAGTAATCTTTATAGGACCCGTTGCAGAACCCTTAGAGTACTTCTGGTCTTCGAGGCTCATTCTGCCAGCCGTGCTCTGCGGTTTCACTGCCGCTACCTGCGACTCGGCCGCGATGTCGTTAATCTGTCATGCTGTCAACGGTCGCTTTTGAGGGCAAACAGGGGGGGGGGGGGTTGTAGAAGTGTGACTTACTTTCACTTAAAGGCTGGGGTCTACATGGGTGGTTGTCAAAATTATGGTCCCTTTTGGGTCCTTTTTATAATACGGCACCTATTATTTAGGGTGCCCCAAAAGGGACCATAATTTTGACAACTACCCACATGTCTGTATGTGGTTTCGAGGGTTGACCGTCGCCATGCATTTCTTACTGGGTTCTGGGGTTCAGGGTATCGGGTTCTTGATTCTAATCCGTAAGCCCACAGCACTAAAAGCCGGGCTTGCTGTCGCTAAATGAAGCTTTAAACCTAAAGCCTTGCAACTTAGGAGCAGAAATCGTACTAGTTCGTAGGGTTCCTTAATCTATAAGCGCGCCCCCAAGCCCTCGTGTAATTAATCCGGTCTTCGTACTGCCAAAGCCTTGCCCACCATGCAAGGGTCGAGTGGAGCATTATTCCCTACTATAGACGTCCCCAAAATCCTAAATCTCTTTGCCCTAAATCCCAGTATAAAGTTAGAGTACAAAAATCCACAAGACACAAGTCGAAACATTCAGCTTTCTCGTTGCTCAGGGTTCCCTGGTTTAGGTGTAGTAGGTAGTATAAAACCCGTCCAATACCCACAGGAATCCCAAAGAAGCTTGCAGACCTTCACTATTGGGGTCGGAATAGTTAACAGTGCACTTTGTTGCATTTGCGGAGTTGGTGGTGATTACACCCATCTCCCAAATCCCTAGTCTATCCATTCAGACCAGAACCCCCTAAGCCGCAAACCCTAAACCTTATAACCCTAAACCCTATACCGTATCACCCTAACCCCCTGAGCACCTTAAAGAAGAGTTTGAGACGCCAAAACATAGCACGATGGTGCTCTGTGAATAGGGTTTGGGTTATTAGGGTTTAGGGTTTAGGGTTTAGGGTTTAGGGTTTAGGGTCGTATGAAACACAGCTGCCTGAAACCCTATCTTCGAGGCCGAGCCATTCGGAGTTTGTAGCCATTCCGTCGAGACTCGGATTACTTCCATGCCGTTGATGATATAAATCCTGCATCTCCCCTAATAGGGAATATACCAAAGTTCCCATAGTTTAGGGTCCTTAAGGTAATGCAGGTCTTATATCATCAGCAGCGTGTCCCTATAAAACCCTAGTATTGAGTAGGCAACCTTTAACCTTTTTGTGGTCGTATAACCCTTATACAAACCCACAACACTCCCAAAGGTTAACCTTTAATTTCCCAGGATACTGGACAAGTAGGAAACCCTGTAACCCCATGAAAGAAGAGAATCAGAGAAACCTCTAAAGACTGGAACCCCTAAACCCTAAACCCCTAAACCCCTAAACCCTAAACCCGAACCTTAAACCCCAAGCTCCTAAACTGGCTATCTGGCTGCAGGCTCTGACTACCTCTTCCCGTCCGAGCCTTATGGGGTGTTTCCGAAGATTTGGGGTGCTTCCTTAGGTTTGTGCTTCAGGGTTTTTGATTTCGCATATAGGGTTTGGGGTTTAGGGTTTGGGGTTTGAGGTTTCGGGTTTACGGTTGGGGTATAGGCTTTAGGGTGAAGGGTCTAGGGGAACTGCTTACCTTAAGCCAACAAAACTTCAATCCCGAAACACGAAGCCGCTAGACTCCTGAAGCCACAAGCCATGAACTCTTCCTAAAATCTCTGAATGCTAACCCGGGTTTGGGGTTTCGGGTTCAGGCTTTGTAGGCTCAAGATCCTTCTGCCAATCACTGAGGGCACTCTTGGAAGATATCTTGGTGCAGGATGGGATCGATCTCGAGGACTCTTCCGAGACAGTCGTAGCTAGTATGATATAGAAGCCTTAATGATTACCAATATTACTGTTAGGGCTCCTTTTTAATAATAATGGTATCAAGGAGCCTAAAACCCTATTAAAATTATTAAGGCCCTACATTAGGGATTTGAAGTTTAGGGTATAGGTGTCGGAATACTTGCAACGTCTGTTCCTTACATGTGTAAGCAGCGCACCATAATATACCACCCCCCCCCCAAAAAAAAAAAATCTATGCCAGTGTTCAAAGCCACTATATCTTAGAACGAAAATCAGTCTCAAGTTTTGGTTACTAAAAACCTGAGAATCAGCTAGGGCTGTACTTTTTCGCAAGGGCCACATGTTCAGTATAGACATAATAGGGGTTAATTGTTCACGGTGCTTGGCTGGATGGGTTCAAGAGTTGGGGGCTAGAGGGTGTAGACTACAAAGTAAGGTCTGCAGCGGAAGGTTTCGACTCAAGGGCATTAAGTTGCACCTAAACCCTAAACTTTTAACCCTAAACCCAAGAAGTTTTAAGTTGCACTCAACAAATCTTAAACCCTGAACTCAAGCTAGCTAAATCCTAAACTCTAGTATCCAATACCCAAAACCCCAAAACCCTTAACCCAAACCCCCTAAACCCTAAACCCCCAAACCCCAAGCCTCTAAACCTCTAAACCCAAAACCCCCAAACCCCTAATACCCTGATGCCCTACTGCCCTACTGCCCTAAACACAAAGACCCGAAGTCAGGGTTGAGGGTTTCGGGTCTCAGGGTTTCGGAATTTCGTGGTTCTGAGTGTCTAAGGCTTCGGAGGGTTTAGGGTTTAGGGTTTGGGGTTTAGGGGTTTAGGAGTTTAGGGTTTAGGGGCTTGGGGGTTTGGGGTTTAGGGTTAAGGAGTTAAGGGTCTAGGGGTTGAGGTTTTTGGGTTTGGGGTTTAGGGTTTCGGGTTTAGGGGTTTTGAGTTTAGAGGGTTGAGAATGTAACTCACGCCGAGACGCCGAACAACCCGGATCAGAGATTAGTCCCAATACTTATGAAGCTTGGGCTGAGGCGGTTTAGGGTTTAGGGTTTGGGGTTTAGGGTTTAGGGTTTAGGGGCTATGGAGTAATGTAGGGGCCTAGACAATTACCTATACTTTATTATTATTTTTTTTTCGGAGGGGGGGGTTCCTTATTTTAACTCTTGTATACTGGGCCCCCAAAACCGTATTTTAATTATCAAGGCCCCTACAGTAAGTGTTCAGGGTTTAGGCTTTCAGGGCTTTGGGCTCCTTGTTTGAGGTTGGGCTTGGGATTCAGGGCCGAGGTTGCAGTGAGCCAATCTGTATATTTATATATATATATATAGACATATATACGTTTATTTATTTATTTATGAATTTATGTATTTATTCTTTATGTTTTTACTTATTTATTTATTTATTTATT
>CAJNDV010031318.1:20851-36694 GCA_905221635.1 Symbiodinium sp. CCMP2456 | reverse complement strand
CCCCCCCCCCCCCCCCGCCCCCCGCGTAGTAATCGTCCTTTGCGTTTGCAACAGAGGGTTGATCCTGGCGCAATGTAGCCCATGGCTCTTATAGAACTTGAGGCCCACTTAAAGGATCATGGGACTTAGTAAGTATGGTTATAACTCAGGTAATTATACTTATAACCCCAATAAGGGGACTTATAACCTTACCTACTAAGTCCCATGATCCTCCAAGCAGGCGATTCGCCGTAAGGTCCTCAACCAATTCACCACTGCGACAGTTTGCATTCCGCAAAGCATCAGTATATAAGTGCCAAGCGCACTAAGCCCCAAACAATCGCGAAGCATGTGGGGCAAGGGCTTTTTCTCTTGGAGTAGGGTGTTAGGGGTTTAGGGGTCAGGCTAATGGTTTTGGAGGTTTCTAAATTAGACTCTCGTGGTTCCTACCGAGGCTGATATTATAGGGCTTGGGGATTCACCTGGCTGTAGCCCTTACACCTACAATCTCTTACCCGAATTCTACGTAATCTGGCTTTAAACGAGGTTTGAGGCCGAGGCTTTAAACCGATGATTCATTGGCCCCGTATCAAAGACGCTTGCAGGGTCGTAGCAGGGCAACGGATAGGATTGTGGTTTCAGGTGTCAGGGCTATCATAATTAACATTATGCTTAGCTCTGCAAGATCGAACTTTCAAACCTCTGTGGTTCTTAGAATGGGGTTTAGGGTTTAGTGTTACTATTGTGAAAAAGCTTAGCTGTTATTTCCGATGGTAGTGAGGGGATAGGTACTTTCGTCATGATAAGCCTTCCATCTTGAAGGCCGTTACTTGTAGGAGCTCGGGGCCGTATCATACTCCCCGTGAGCGGAATGGGTTTGTTCCCCAGGGTCTGTATTGTAGGGTTTATAAGGGCTTGTAGGTGTTTTTGGGCCTGTTCAGGGGCGGGGTTAAGGCTTCATGGTTCTCTTTCGCTTTCTGGCTTACTCTTGGAGCCCTAGTAAATTCGAACAGGGCGGTATAAGAGGGACTGGGATCTAGCGCGCTCGACATGTGAGGAGCTGGCTGCCAAAGCCGAGGAAGGCTTCGAGGCCGATTTCCGGCAAGTTGCGCTGCATCCGAGCACTTACTGGGTTTGGGGTTTCGGGGCTTAGGGTCTAGGGTCCAAGCACTTAGCAGGGCCTTCAGCTACCTATACTATTTTGGGGGTTCCTTAGTATAGTTATGGCAATGCACCCCAAAACCCTATTCTAATTATTATTAAGATTATTAAGGCCCCTGTATTTGCGCCTGCCAGATTTTGTGTTTCGAGAGCAAGAGCCAAACGACTTCAGGCGTGCAGCCGCGATCCCTGGTCAACACGTGGATGACTCATCACCTCCTGGAAGACACCCACAACGAGGGAATGGGTTTAGGGTCTAGGGTTTAGGGGTTTAGGGTTTAAGGTTGTTAGCGGGGATGAGATGTCAGCTGAGGGTGTGGAAGCAGGCGAGGGCAGCGAGAGACGGCGAAGTCGTTCTTGAGCTGCTCTCGCCAAAGATGCCGAAGACCAAGTGATGCCCGCGCCAGAAAGAAACTCTTTAGAGCTCTACTGGGGTTTAGGGCAGTTTAGGGTTTACAGTCGGCGGAGCCAGGTTGGCCGGAGCCAGTGGCAGTCGTAAATTCACGGCCCAAGCGACACCATCGCCGCCATGCTGGGCCGGCAGAAATTAGGGTGGCCGCGACGACTGCAGGGGCTCCCTGGGTTCAGGGTTTAGGGGTTTAGGGTTTAGGGTTTAGGGTTCAGGGTTTAGGGTTTAGGGGTTTAGGGTCAGGATCACGTGGCAGCACAGTCTGGATTTGATCCCGAATAGGAAAACCCTAGGACTCTAAACCCTTTTTCCCTTTTTGTAGCCTTAGCTTCCGCAAAGCTACCCTACACCAACAAGGGAAACTGGGGATCCTACTAAGCCATCCTCACCAAAAGAGCCCATCTCCCAAAGCCATGGTTAGAAGGCCATTTAGGGCCGGTTTAGGGTTTAGGGTTTAGGGTTTAGGGCCTTATCTTTGGACCCAGTGGCGACCTTTCCCTACCATAGCCTATTTTCCTTTTAGGCTGTCGTCTTCAACCCTGATATAGGATTTGCAGGGACCCTACAAGAAGTCCAATAGGGTTTTGGTAGGTTAAGGTAAGAAACCCTAAATGCGAAGATGACGTGGCCGGAGGCTCGAACGTTAACGGCTGAGCGTCTATAAGGGTTTAGGATTTAGGGCTTCAGGGTTTCAGGGCTTTAGGCTTACAGGGTACTTACTGCCCTTTGTTAGGGCCTTCCTGAAACGATCCCAAATCCTAACTATAAGCCCTAAGCGCTAGAAGCCCTGAACCCTAAACCCTTCGAACGCTTATCCTCTAAACCCTGAACCCTAACCCCAACGACTCCCACCTCGGGATAGATGTTGTTGGGTCTCTCTGCTTAGTCCAGCGGGTCCATCCAGTGTTCGCATCCGAGAGACCAGTGCTGAAATCTTAAACTGTCCATATAGGGGCCTGAACAATCAACAATAGTCGTTGGGGTCTTTTGACAAGTCATACTATAGCACCTAAAAGTCCCCAGCTGTTTGGTGGCCACTCAAAATCTCGCACAGACTTCAACTCAAGCAGCCCAGAAAGGATCCGGTAGACTTAAACTTACCTTTGGACCGAAAAGCCTGCTGTTTTGAGGGTCTAGCCTGGTGATTCAAAACGATTTTAGGGTTTACGCTTTTGGAAAAACCTGTTGTTTTCGCGAGCTATACCTCGACTACACTGAACGTAAAGCCAAGACCTGAAACCCTAAACCCTAAACCCTAAGGAGGTATAACCTACTGTGTTAGAGAGTTTGCGGGATGGAGGTGAAGGATCGGCCCGACACCCGAAACCCCTAAACCCTGAACCCTGAAAATAGAGCCCTTTTAGAACCTTTATAGAAAGGTTATTAGGGTTTACCTGGACTCCAAAAGTACGTAGGACAATAGGCGTGTATAGGTGTCCATGTACCCAAATAGTGTATACCTTCGCCTGAACGTAGTCCCTATATAGGTACTGTGCGGCCAAAGCATGTACTGTTTGCACCCTTAGGGTAAGACCCCAGATGTAGGCAAAATAAAGGTCCAACCCTTGGGGTTAGGTAGTGTTCAAAACCGTCCTGGAGCCTAAAACCCGTAGACTCCAAACCGAAACCCCAAACCCTGAACCCTAAACCCTAAACCCTAAACCCCTAAACCCTACATCCTGAACCCTGAACCCCAAACCCCGAAACCCTAAACTTCTAAATTTTGAACCCTAAACCCCGTAAGCTCCAAACCGAAAAGGCCGAGGAGGCCGCAAGGGAGCAGGGCCTTGCGGAGGAGTCAGAAGAAGAGGAGGTCCACAAATATAGGGCTTATATAGGGTTTAGGGGACTTATAACCTTACTTCCTAAGTCCCATGATGGTTTAAGTAACCTATTTCTTCACCATGCAGGCTCGGCAACAGGAAGCTCATCGACGAAGTGCTCTCTAAGCCCACCTGAAGCCCGAAGAACCGATCTGTATGATTACATAATTGTGATCACGTGTCCCAAAACCCCTTATTTGGTATACATTAGACAGGCTGCTTAGTTTGTTTTTTGTTGGCAGGGGAGGGGGGTGTTCGGGTTTCCGGTTTGCATGGTGGATTGTTTAAGTATCTCCAGGAGGATACTGCTAATGTCCTTTGCAGGCATGTAGTGGTGCTTTTTCACGCATCGCTTTGGGCAGCCTTACACCATAAGCGTTAAACCCTGAACCCTCAAGCCTACACACGAAACTCTCAACCGCGCCTAGGCCTAGGCCGAATCCTCCCCAACTGACTGGTTTAGACCCTCAACACCCATGGGTCAGGGCTGTGGGGCTTCTATTAAGGGTACCCTGGTGGTCCCTCGTGAAGATGTGAACCTTACACCCAATAAAAGAAGCTTGAACAGCTGCGAACATTATCCCCTGCCAGGGTTTAGGGTTTAGGGTTTGGGGCACATTGATACCATGGTACACCCCAACATCCGATTTAGTAAGCTCCCGTGATTGGTATAAGGATGTATTGAACAGAGACATACAAACCTAGTAAAACAATTACCAATACTATTTGTTAGGGTTCCTTTTGTGCTTCTAGATGATGTTCCTCGAGACCCAGTCCTAATCATTATTCAGGCCCGCACATCAATCAAACTGGAAGGACCCCTCAACCCACCCTAAACGCTAAACCCTAAACCCTAAACCCTGCCCTAAACCCTTAGCTCTTTTGGAAGGTGCCTGCGAATCACCGGAACTCGCGGAGCTCTGGTCGTCACGGCCAGAGCCCGAGCGGTTTGTTTCATAAGTGCTTACGGTTTTTGGGGTTCCTTCAAACCCTAAACCCTAAACCCTAAACCCTAAACCCTAAACCCTAAACCCTCTTTGAGGGTTCTACAAAGGATCTTTAAGGGCTTGGGGTTTCGGATTCAACAGGTTTAGTTATAGGCTAGAGCGGTTTAGGGTTTAGGGGTTAGGGTTTAGGGTTTAGGGTTTAGAGTTCAAGGTTTAGGCTGAACGGTTTTACCCGACAATGGTGGCATCCTTTCTCTCGAGCCGAGTGTTTTTAGGCCCAACTGCCTTCACGAACGACTCCTCCTTGTGCTAGAGCCTTTATGAAAGCCTGGTTTAAGTAGGTAGGGGTTTGTTACAAAGCGTCGTGTAGCTGTACCGAAGTTTAACAAAATACAGGGATACTACAACCTGGTGGTTTGGAACCTGAAACCTTAGTTTTGGTTCAGGAGTTAAGGTAAACAGGGTAAACATTCCCAAACCCTTATGTAACCCTAAGGCCTAAACCCTAAAAGGCCTGGATCCTAAGTATGAAACCCGCCCCTAGCCGCCCTCCATCAGACCCTAAAAGCTCGTGGTTAAGGCTTTGCGGGTTTGGGGTTTAGAGTCTAGGGGTTTAGGGTTTAGGGTTAAGGCCTCTAAGAAGGCATGTTTTGCAGGGACGAACTGTTATCACAATACTAAGAATGGCAATAACAAGGGCAATTATAGTAATAACCAATAATCATGAAAACGTAATTATAGCAAAACCAACAATAATTATCAAGGAAGGATACTTGTAGCAAGGCTGCAAACGACCTTTAGTTTTCAATTCTTGTAACTCGTAGCCGTCTTCATTCATTACTGAGAAGCGCAGCAACAAGTCTGCAAGTAGTGAAGGGGAGTTTAGGGTCTAGGGACTTTAAGGCATGCAGAAGAGACCGTGGAAGAAGGCTGGATCCATGTTTCCGATCATGATTTGAGCCATGACCAACACTAAACCGCCAGTCAGTCTGATTAACATCAAAAATAACTACCGAACTCATCATCATCATCATCATCGTCATCATCATCATCATCACCATCGTCATGTGTATTGTCATGTTCACCCCCGCAATGCTCATGTTTGGCATCCCACCCCCACCCTTGTCATGACCACCATTTCTTCGAGGTTGCCATTCGCAGCACGAACATCATCCACAAAAGAGCCTAAACTTAAAAGGTGTAGTCTAAACCCATAACACCCACAACCATCCAAATCCGTACATTCCGAACCCATGGAACCAAAACACACTAAGTCCACCAACAAATCTAACCTCAGCTCTTGAACGACATAAACTGACCTAAATAAACAGCCATCTAAAACAAACCAGACAGAGTGATGTTTGAAACATCACCCCCAACCCTAAACCCTAAACCCTAAACCCCTAAACCCCAAACCCTAAACCCCTAAACCCTAAACCCAGGCACCGTGAAGTCGGTGAAATCCGCGAAGTCGGCGAAGTCCCGGCACAGTGTCGACAGCAAGGCGTTGGGCTTTCGACGCTGGAGGTTTTGGGTTTAGGGTTCAGGGTTTTAGCATTTAGGGTTTACCAGGGTTGCTTAAGGGTTTTGGAGGGGGTTCATCGATTTCAGGTTTAGCGCCTTCTGTGCTCAGATTTTTCCGGGCTTGGGGTTTAGGGTTTAGGGTAAGTTGTTGTTTAGGGATGAGAGTTTTGCTAAGGCAGTTTGGGCTTAACCCTAAACCCCAAGCCCCCAACCCCTAAAGCCCAAAGCCTAAACCCTAAACCCTACCCCTACACGCCAAAGCCTAAACCCCACACCCTTATCCTTTGCGTGGCCTCTTATGCCTTCTCGCATGCTCAAGGACCGAACCAGGGGGTCGAACAACGAGTTTAGATAATCTATATTCCTGAGGGCTACCTATTATAACTATGCCATATTTTTAAAAGAGCCCAAGGCCCTGTTCTAAGTATTCAGGCCCCTACATTAAGGGCATGAAGCCTAAACCCTAAACCCTAAACCCTAAAACCTAAATGCAAGAGTGAGCCCCTGTTCTTGAAATCTCTGACCCGAGATCCAAAGAGCCCAATGGCCCGGAATGAAGAATTTCTTCCTGTTTTGCAAAATAGAGCAGGTAACCTTTAGCTTTGTTTTTTTTTTGGGGGGGGGTTTAGGGTTTAGGGTTTAGGGTTTAGGGGGGTACTATAAGCCAGATATGAACCCAAAGGTTAACCTGCAGTTCCCTTCAGGATGCTGGACAACTGGCTTGCTATATTTATACTGATACGTTAGCCCCAATTCTGGCTTCTTGGGGCCCTACATTAACGCCGATAGCCCCAAGCCCAACCTCAAGCTCTCACCTTTCAGGGTGTAGGGCTTTGGGCTTGGGTTTAGCTCACCTTGGCACGACACGAACTCTTGAGCCCACCAACCTCACAGACGAGCAGCGAACTTACGCCTAGACTTCATCGACAACTAAATAAACCTTTTCATCCACAGCTCCGAAAGCCTCGCGGAAGATGTGGATAGCAACAAGAACATAATGGGGTATGTTCAGGTACACATATACACACATACACACATGGCATAATCTGCGGAGGCATAAGCAACACCTATGATCCACATTTGTACAAAGCGGCACAACCAGAAACATCGGAAACTAACGGATTAACATGAACACATACAAAAGCAAGCAGATAAGCAAATACACAAGTAAATGAGTAGATAAGCAGATAAAGCAGACAGATAGATAAACAGGCGATGGTTTTTGAAGAAGGATAAACATAGAGATAAATAGACAAGAAACGAAGATGGACATGAGTATAAACAGAACAGTACATACGTGTAGAAAGACATCAAAGGAGGAATAAGTAAGTAACTACATGTATACATTCCCACACACACACCTATATATATATATATGTAACATACATACATATGTATATACACATACATGCATATGTAATTTATACATATGTGTGTATTTGTTCGCTTATCAACTTGAAATTAGGTGTATATATGTATACAGACGAATAGATCGGATCAGGGCTCGGGCAGCGACGAGGATGCTCAGGAGCCGAAGGAGCGGGCCCAGACTTGTTGCTTGGTTTAGGGTTTAGGGATTTAGGGGTTTACATAGGGTTTAGGCTTTCGTTTTTTTTTGGTTTTGTTGTTGTTGTTGTTGTTGTTGTTGTTGTTGTTGTTTGGTCTGTTCCTTTCGGCGTTGTTTTTTTGTGTTTCCTACGGTTTAGAGTTTGGGGTTCGGTGTTTCCCCAAGGATCCAAGTACGTAGTCCTTCTGGATGGTTTTGGGACCTCAAACAGGGCCCTGAAGTCGTGCCTGAACCTTGAGGGTTCTAATTCTAAAAGGTTCTATCGCGTGTTGGGCATTTGTGTTTTTGAGTGGGATATTCGAGAGTGTTGGGAACCCCCAATAAGGATTTAATCATGGTTTTGTTTGGTAATCTATAATGATGTTGCTGCAGGCTGTAGACTGTTGAAGCCCTGAAAGAAGAGGGCCGTCTAAACTGGGGTCTACAGTACCAGGGTTTCCGTTTGAGGGTTCGGGGGCTTGAACGGTTCATCTGATAGACCCCAGGGTAGAGGGTTTTGCGTGTTCAGTTCCGGCTTAAAGGTGCTAGGCTCGAAACAGGAGCTGAAGTTCCTGTCATGGTGGGTGATGTTTCGGCAAGCTTTGGGGCGCGTCAAGACTTGTTATTGGGTGCATGTGAAATCAGTTGCTTCGGTTTTGGAAAATGAGATCTTAATGTGGACTTTGGGCTGCAGATCTACATTTTGAGTTGAGGGAGAGTGCTTGTGCAGATTTAAGCATTCACGGAGGTCCGTGTAGGATGAGAAGGGATGCTTACAAGCATTTACGCATACACGAGCATGGGGTTTGGGATTTATAAGCTATAAAGGTAAAGCCTGCGCGACGATGTAAAAGATGCTGCCAACGCAGAGCATGAGGCGGGCATGCAACGAGTAGCCTTACGTGGTGAGCTCTGCACTGACCATCTCATCACCAAAGCTCACATGATCCACGTCGAGCTCTGTGACGGCAGCAGGCCACATCAGAGGAGAGGTGGCATCAAAACAGGATGAAGTTCGAAGGATCTCATTGCTGGGCTGCTGGTCATCTTCCCAGGCGAACGCTTCAAAGTTTCAGTCTGTACAAAGTCTAGTCCAAGCTGCCCATACGGCCAGCATGACAACAGGGTCATGGAGTGATGGCTAGATGATCTTTGCATTGAGTCTGGCTTAAAGCCGTTGGTTTTGTCCAGCGGTGGATTTTGAAGTGGCTGCGTCTGGAGCAAGCCCAAATGGGTAGTTGCTAGCCTGGGAGTGGCTGAGGCCTCACTCAAGTTCGCACATTTCTCGTGGGTTTTGATGCATCCACAGCCTACAGGAGTACAGCTGTAGATTTTATCTCGCAACGGAAATCCAAACTGAGACGGCATTGACCCAACATCTGGCTTCCTGTATATTGTTGCTTGCAGACCCTAATGGAATATGTAAAGCAGCTTCCAGATTCGGTCCTGGTTTTGGCTCAGTGCTGTATAGTGATTGGGGGTTGAAGCGGTTTGGTTCAGGGTGGGGCGTCATGTCTGTGCGCCCTAAACCCTAAACCCTAAACCGATTTCTTGGCGTGGTTTTGCTATCCAACCATCCGAGAGCCAAAGAGCCCGATGACCCTGAATGAAGAGCTCTGCCTGTTCTGCAGAATATGGGGGTTTTCCGAAAATAGGGGACCCTAATATAGTGCCCTAAACAGTAGGATCCTTATTATAAGGACCCCCAAAATAGCGGTACCCCGTATTTTCGGAAACTCTCATATGGCAGAGTAGGTAGCCTTTAGCTTTTTTGGGGACTGTAATCCCTATATTATTCCCCAAGATTAACCTTTAGTTCTCCTGGGATGCTGGGGAAGTCAGGGGTACCTTAGTGGAATCATACAGCCTTACTTCAATCCTGAGTTCAGAAACACCTGTGCTCTCGAATGTAGCTCCTGCTTTTGCGAAGCAGCTTCATATATACGTAGAGCAAAAGTGATATAGCAAGCTGGCAGCCCAAAGCATGAGCAACATTGCAGACTATACCTGTGACTCAACAACTTCATCACAGCTTCTGACCCCATGACCGCAGCGTATGGCCCCTAACACAGTGAATCATGTATAAGTAGGTATTCCTGACTTAAGGGGATACATGGGACGCTCCAGCGAAGGAGCCGCGAGACGTGCGGGGTGCTGACAGGCACTGGTCTCGCAGGGAAGCCCAGCACGTCCGGGGGCTTAAGACCACGTCATGTTGAACTTAAGGAGCTTTCGAAGCATGTTGCTGCATGTCGGTGAGTTTGAAGGTTTGTGGAGGGGACGTTGGTGGGCGTTCTGTTTTGGGGTTCGTAGGGCTTGTGGGTATTGCAAGCGGCAGTTTCTGAGGGAATGATTGCTCGTCAGATTTTGCTAAGGTCAAGCATGTGGGTTCTCGTTTCGGGTGGAAAGCAAGGAGTTTTGGCATATGTCCCAGAGGAGCTTAATCCCGTCCCGGTAATATAAAGCGGAGGGCACCACCAATAAAATTTCGAAGAGTGTTTGTTTTATTTGGGTGCGTGGTCATGTTTACTGTCACATTGGGGAGGATCTTGAGACTGCCCCCGCTCCTGCTCCTGTCAGGGCTCTTGCTCCTGCTCTTGCGGTTGTCTTGCTCGTGCTCCTACTCTTGCTTCTGCTCTTGCTCCAGCTCCTGCTTTTGCTCCTGCTCTTGCTCTTACATCCCTCAATTCAAGACCGATCTTAGAAGGCGGGCATAATTTTATTGAGACTTCCCTGAACGTGTTTTGACCCCTAGGGGGAGGAAGGGATTGCCAGGCTTTGGTGACAGCTTCAGAGGGAGCTTCAGAGGATTCCTGGGTCCTTCAATTACAAGCATGCCTAAACTCTAAACCCTAAACTCGAAACCCCAAGCCCTAAATCCTATCCCCTAAACTCTGTGGGTTTCGGGTTTAGGGCTTGATACCGCTTTAAGAGGCTTGTGGGTTGCTGCGTCGAGCTTTCCGGGCCAGGAACTTAGCTTCTTAAGCGAGGGCCAGAGACTCCTCGCAATAGTGGCCGGAGTCCTAGACCCAAGTACGTAGTAGCTATTGGGTCCTTTGGACCCTTAGACCTACCGGGACGCCTAAATAACCTACAGGTTTTCAGGACGAAATTCCGGACATCATAATATAAGCATCCCTTTAAAGGTAGGTTTTGTAGGACGCAGGCTGGACCTCTAAACCTCAAGCCCTAAACCCTAAACCTTAAACCCTAAACCCTAAACCTTAAACCCTAAACCCTAAACCCTAACCCCAAACCCTGAAGCCTGAACCCTAAACCCTGAACCCTAACCTTAAACCCTAAACCCTAAACCTTCAACCTTAAACCTAATCCCTAAACCTTATAGTTTGGGTCTCCTTCTAACCGCCCACGAACCTCCGTGCCAGGGAGCGGCTCTCTCGCATCGCAGAGTCCGCTGCACATTCTTCGGCACGGGCTAGAGGACGGTTTTAGGGTTTTGGGTTTCGGGTTTAGGGTTTTTGGTTTAGGGTTTTGGGGTTTAGGGTTTTGGGTTTTGGGTTTCGGGTTTCGGGTTTTGGGTTTTGGGTTTAGGCGTTTAGGCGTTTAGGGTTTTGGGTTTGGGGTTTAGGGGGGGACCCCAGGATTGGCATTTTTAGAATGCCAAGCCCTTTAACTTTATGTATTGTGTTCTAACCCTAAACCCTAAACCCAGGAGACAATAATAGTAATAATAATAAGACTAGTACATCATATATATATATATATGAGTATATCGACTCCAGGACCAAGCCCGAAAGATACACTGGGCCCCAAACCCGTAAAACCCAAACCCCTGTCCCCAACACGAAGCTTGAACTGTTTCGGCTACAGAATCGGGTTTAGGAAACCCTAAGGCCAGCAAACCCTAAACTCACTGTAGCATCGGGGACTATATTACACTGCAGCGTCAAGACCAAACACTCAACTCTGCCTACACCTCTATGGGCGAGTTTAGGGTTTCGGGCTTAGGGTGACAAGACTTGGGGGTTTCGGAAAATACGGGGTACCTTATTTGGGGGTCCTTATGATAAGGATCCTACTATTAGGGGTACTGTATTAGGGTCCCCCATTTTCGGAAACCCCCACTTCTATGAAGAGCACCTTGAATCCGATTTGGGGTTCCAGGTTTCCCTGTAAGCCTCAAATCCTCAAGAGCCTGTTGCGTTGTCGTGCTCGAGTTGTTCATTGCCAAGGAACCGATCGGGGGGGCTTGGGTTTTGGGTTTCACGTGTTGTGGTTTGGTGTGGGGTTCGACAGAGCTTTCATGTGCTTTGGGAAGTTGTTTTTAGCCCCGTTGGTTGATTGACCCGGTGCAATTCACCAGCCAGTGTTTGCTGTTGACCGGCCCAGTGAGTGAGTGAGGGAGCGAGCAAGATAGTAAGTCAGGGTTCGGGGCGGGTGCAGAACAAAAAGAGCATACTAGATTCTGCGAGAGCACAGGCAGCACAGGTTGTTTTGGTGCAGCAAGAGAGCGTGCCGGGGCTGGGGAGCAAAGCACCCGGCAGGCGAGAGCAAGAAAAGCATCGACCCAACAGGTTTGGGCTTTTAGGGTTTAGGGTTTAAGGATGGGCTTTTAGGGTTTAAGGATGGGCTTTTAGGGTTTAGGGTTTAGGGTTTAGGGTTTGGGGTTTAGGACCCAAAACAAAAAACCTTTGGGACGCCGCGGCGCGACAGCAAAAATCTTCTAGGGACGTGGGAGCAAAAACGGGGCAACAACAAAAACAACACGCCTTAACCTCAGGTTCGGCCTCGAGTTTTCTTGCAGCGTATTTGCGGCGTATTCTAATGTCTAAAAGTTTATGGTCATACCATGGTGCTTCCGGATGTTCAGGGCTCCATTAAATAATGCTGCAGTCTACAAGATCGAATTTCGGCGCTACACGCCCCGAGACGAGTCGCCCAAACGTGCGGCGGCAGCGTCGCATGCAGGAGCATGTCTTCCAACTTTGGAAAATGATAAGCCCAATAGCACCCTAAACCCTAAACCCTAGCCTAAAGCCCTACCCCCAAAGCCCCCAACTATAGCACCCTAAACCCTAATTACACCCTAGCCTAAAGCCCTACCCCCAAAGCCCCCAACTATAGCACCCTAAACCCTAGTTAAACCCTAACCTAAAGCCCTACCCCCAAAGCCCCCAACTATAGCACCCTAAACCCTAATTAAGCCCTAACCTAAAGCCCTACCCCCAAGGCCCCCCCAACCATCCTAAATCTCGACCCCGGAAGTCCCAAAACCCTAAACCCTAAACCCAAAACCCTAAACCCTAAACAGTCCCAAAACCCTCAAATCTCAGCTTCCACGCGCCAGGACTCGCTCATGCGACAGTGGAGCCCTCAAAAGGGTTTAGGGTTTATAGGATTTAGGGTTTAGGGTTTAGGGTTTAGGGATAGGATTTAGGGTTTAAGGTTTAGGGTTTTCGGAGCTATAACAGGTTGATCAGCAATCCGTCAGGATGGTTTTTCTAAAAGTAGGGTCACTTTTTGGGTCCCCAATATAGTACGGCACCTTATAAAAAGGACCCCCAAAGGGACCCAAACCCTAAACCCTAAACCCTAAACCCTAAACCCATAAAAAGGACCCCCAAAGGGACCCTAATTTCGAGAACTACCCACATGCCCTGTGTGTAAGAGCCTGTTGAGGGTTTCAACATGTGAGGCTCCAAGTTGTCGGGGGTTTAGGGTTTAGGGTTTAGGGTTTAGGGTTTAGGGTTTAGGGTTTAGGCTGTTTCGGGACTTGGGTTTGTGTGATTTCGGGTTTAGGCTGGTGCGCCCTTGAAAGTTTAGGGGCGTAGCCTCAGCAGCAGGTGGGGCTTGCAAGGTAATTCGAGTTCTTGCGCAAGTTCTTTCGTGGTCTCTCTATACTCAGGCTCTGAAATCCCAAACCCGTGCCCTCACCGGTCCTGGATCCATTCATTGAGGGCTTGCATCGCAATTCCTGGGATGTGCCTTTCCGTCATAGGCACCTCCGAACTGTGCTATGCCTGTTTACCGTCGAAGCGGAGTAGGGACAAGCTACATACCACGGTGCGACCCCAGACCCCTGCAAAGATCAGTCCGGATGGCAGCAATATCCCTCATGAATCACAATAAATCACAACAAGAAGTTCACGTTTGAGGGCTTGGGGTACTATAGGTCCTGCGCACCCCAGGGATTTCTCAGTTTTATTCAACCGAGAGGTAATTTGCTTTGGCTCTCTTTGCAGAAGCTCTAAATCCTCTAAATCCTCCTAAATCCTGTAAATCCCAAGTCCTTCCAAACCCCAAGCCGTAATCTCGAAAGCCTTGAAAGGGGCCGAATAATTATGAATGTTCCTAGGGGTTCCTTTCTATATGATTCCCGGAACCTTGTTCTATTTAGCAACCCCGTTTTTACACCTGGAATCCTAAAACCCTACGTTAGCACAGCTCAAAATCTCTTTAAGACCTTAGAGCGTCCCTCGCAAGAGCACCAACTTTGATAGCCACTGGGAAAACTTGAGTCATTCATTTTTGTTGGCCTCGGAGTAGGTATATGGGGTATGCTAAAGGGTAGTTGGGGGGTCTAGGTAAACCCTGAACCCTAAACCCCTAAACCCCTAAACCCAAACCCCTAACCCCTAAACCAACAAACCCTAAAAGCCTAAAGCCCTGAACCCCTAAACCCCTAAACCCCTGAAACCTCTCAACCCCTAAACCCTAAACCCTTCTTTTAGAACGTGTCGATTTCTTGTGGGCCCGGTAAGTAAAAAAGAGCAGCAAACCAGGTCGCGTGCTCCGACCCTGAGGTTGGATCCTGCCGGGAGAGTTTTAGGGGCTTTAGGCTTTAGGGTTTAGGGTTTAGGGGTTTAGGGCTTTACGGTTTACGGCTTAGGGGCTTTAGGGGTTTTGCGGTTTAGGGTTTAGGGGTTTAGGGGTCTTCGGGGCTTTAGGGGTTTAGGGTTTAGGGGCTTTGGGGGTTTAGGGTTTTAGGGGTTTAGGGGTTTTAGGGGCTGTAGGGGTTTAAGGTTTTAGGCTTCGGGAGAGAGTGGGGCTCAGTTCAGAGCTGTTTGGTGTGAATTGGGGGGGACCCATTGTTCAGGGTTTTGGCGTCTTGGCTTCTTTTTCGGGTTTGGGATTAAGCATTACCTGTGGCTCCTCTAACACCTGTAAAGCTTAAGTAAACCCCTATAAGCCCGTCTTACAAACCCTACAAAGTCCTCATGAAGCCCCTTATGGAGCCGCTATGACCCCTATAAAGCCCTTGACACTATACAAAACCTCGGCCCTAAACCCTAAGCCCTTATCAAGCTACAAATCATGTCAGTTCTCATAGAAGCATTAAGATCCCTAAACCCCATAAACCCTTATAAAGCTTTTAAAGAATGTAAAATTCTCATAGAACCCTTAAGATCCCTAAACCCTAAACCCTTATGAAGCGTTGAAAATGTAGAATTCTTATAGAACCCTTAAGATCCCTAAACCCGATAAACCCTTATAAAGCTTTTAAAAAATGTAAACTTCTCATAGAACCCTTCAGGTCCCGTACTTTTTCTAGTTCGGAAATCCTCGTAGCCCGTCCCTCCGGAAAGGGTCGACATGGGACCCGTGGTGCACAGCAGCTCGGAGCCCTAGCCATGATTTTGTTCCTTGTTTTTTGGGTTTAGGGTTTATAGGGTTTAGGGTGTAGGGTTTAGCGTGTGTAGGGTTTAGGGTTTAGGGTGTAGGGTGTAGGGTTTAGGGTTTAGGGTTTTTAGGGTGTAGGGTTTAGGGTTTAGTGTTGTTTGTTTCTTGGGTTTAGGGTTTAGGGTTTAGGGTGTAGTGTTCTTTGTTTCTTGGGGTAGGGGAGGGAGTGTAATATAGGGTTAATGTATGGGCCTAACAAATAATTACCTATGCTGTTCTGGGGGTTCCTTATTATACTCTATAGTATAATGGGCCACAAAACCCCCTTCTAATTATGAATAAGGCCCCCTACATTAGGGTTTAGGGTCTAGGGTTTTCGGAAATAAGGTAGCAATGGTATGATAGCCATGATGGATGCCTTGATAACATAATTATACGACGGTCTTCCCGAAGATTGTGGAGGCACCATGTATTAGAGTTTCGGTTTAGGATTTAGGATAGAGGGTTACGGGTTTAGAGCCTCTGAGATATATAGGGGCTTAGGGTTTGGGGTCTAGGAGTCTAGGGTTTGGGTTGTAGCCTTTTGAAGTCTGAGTTTGAAACGCACGCACTATACCCCCCTAACCACCTTACATCCTCGACCTGAAACCTTATAAAGCCCGTGAAAGAATCATACGAAACTCGCCTTAAATCCTGTACCCGAACCCATGCCTCAAAGAAGCAGCAAGAAACGAACGACTCTGTTTAGAACACTCGCCAGCCTTTACAGAACTAGAAACCCTTAGAGGAACCCTTCAACAGAATGCCTAAAGACACTAGGCCCTAAGCATGGAACATGAGCCTTTCATCAGCACCCCCCCCCCCCCCCCCCCC
>CAJNDV010031316.1:0-18778 GCA_905221635.1 Symbiodinium sp. CCMP2456 | reverse complement strand
GGGTTTAGGGTTTAGGGCCGTAAGCATGTTAAGGTTTCAAGGGGCCCGGTTAGCGCAGTTTGGAAGTCTTGGAGATCGGAGGCAGGTCCGTGACCCCTTGAAACCTAAAGTCCTATCCTAAACCCCAACACCATAAACCCCAAACCCCCTGCCCCATCAGTTAAACAGCTAAACCCTGAAGTGCAACCCCAAGCCCCAAACCCAAAGCCCTAAACCCTGAACCCTGAACCCTGAACCCTGAACCCTAAATCCTGAACCCTGAACCCTGAACCCTCAACGCTAAACCCTAAATCCTGAACCCTAAACCCCAAACCCCAAAGCCCTAAACCCTAAACCCCTAAATCCTAAGCCCTAAACCCAAACCCTGAACCCCAAGCCCTAAACTCTAAACCCTAAACCCCCAAGCCCAGAACCCGAGTTGTCGCCGATTTCCCAGAGCTCTCTGCCCTATATCTTCGAGAGCCCGGAAGCTCCGCAGCCAAGGGCGACATCGCGAACCTTAGATGAGGGTTCAGATTCAGGGTTTAGGGTTCAGAGTTTAGGGTTTGGGGGTTCAGGATTTGGGTTTGGGGTTTAGGGTCTGGGGGTTAGGGTTTGGGATTCAGGGTTTAGGGTCCAAAAACTCCTCCCTTTCGGGTTCTCTGGAATCCCCACCTACACCTCAAACGCAAAACCCTGTGCCCTTATCTTAGGATTCTCATATAGATCTTCTTGCTGGGGTCTTTTTTTCTTATCTCTTTTCAGCCCCCTTACACCCTAAACCCCAAACCCCAAACCCGAAACACCAAAAAGGCACCCGAAAACTTGCGAGGAAGTTCCGGCTGCTTGGGGCCTTCTAACCTTCCTGGCGAGCCTTGGCTGTTGGAAGCTGTTTTTGGCTTCTGGAGTAGTGTGCTTTAATCGCCTTTTTGTGGACCTGTTCTGTAGACCTTGATTCCCTTTGGTCACTTTAAGGCCCACTGCTTTCAAGCTACTACAAGGTCACGGTAAGAGGTACTGGAAGAGAGAGATTCTAGTAGTTGTAGGGCGTGTTGCAGGGTTTTGGCTGGGCCCCGTTGGTTTCACGGAGTTGCGTGAAGTCTATGGGATTCCCAAACCAAAGCAGACTTCGGAGCTCTGTTGGGTTTGGGGTTTACGGTTTTTTGTTGTAAGCCTCTTGGCCCTAATGGAACATCGTAAAACACCAGACAAATCGGGTATCAGCCACGAGCAGTTCTAGAAAGCCCTACAGCACCCGTTGAAGACCCATCTGAACCTGACAAGAGCCATTCGCAGCTCCAGAAAGCCTTTCATAACCATGTGTCAGGACCTTGTGGTAACTCATGGATGTGGGAGTCCCTACACCCTAAACCCTAAACCCCCCTAAACCCTAAACCCCTAAACCGTAAACCCCCCAAACCCTAAACCCCAAACCCTAAACCCCAAACTCTAAACCGCCTAAACCCTAAACCCTAGACCCCAAACCCTAAACCCCAAACCCTAAACCCCCTAAACCCTAAAACCTAAGTCCCAAATCCCTAAGCCCCAGACCCAAAACCCCATAAACCCTAAACCCTAAACCCCCTGAGCCCTAAAGTCCCTAAACCCTAAACCCTAAACCCCCTAAATCCTAAACCCCCTAAACCCTAAACCCTAAACCCCCTAAGCCCTAAACCCTGAACCCTCAGCTTGAAGCTTCCGAGCCTAGGAACTTCATCCCCAACATCGGGGGCCCGGCCTGGGCCTGTCAGAAAGTTCCGAGAGGGCGTTTGGGGCCTTAACAATTAGAATAGGGTTTAGGGTTTACGGTTTTGGGTTTAGGGTTCAGGGTTTAGGGTTTAGGGTTTAGGGTTTAGGGTTTAGGGTTTGGGGTTTAGGGTTTAGGGTTTGGGGCCTTAAAAATTAGAATAGGGTTCCTTTGAAGGGTTACTATAAGGGTTATTACAAGGGTTCTATAAGGGTCTAGTATAGGGGCCTTAGTAATTAGAATAGGGCCTCGGGGCCCATTATACTATAACTATATATTAAGGACCCCCAAAATAGTATTGGTAATTGTTCAGGCCCCTACATTAGGGCTTTTGGGGTTTATAGGGTTTTGCGGGGGGCTTTTATGGCTTCGTAGAGGGTTTCCGAAGGGTTCTCTTGGGATATGTATGAGTTTTGTGAGGAATTTGTAGAAGTTTTTGTTTATATATGTTGTTTTTTGAAGGGGTTTTGTCCAAGGCTTTGGAACTTTGGAAGGGTTCCCCTTGGTTTTAAGCTGGTTTATTTTTTTATCTGATGATGATGTGAGAGCTCTAAAACTGGAACTGCCGGGCCATCTTCTTCGTAGAGCTGTAAACCACCACCAGGCGAGGATCAGAAATATACAGGCCGGAATAAGAAATATTCGTAGCCCCTGATAGTCCCAGATATAATCACACTATGTTAGACTGTAGTATCCACCAAAAAACCTTATTTTGACTCTCAAGGTGAATACTGAACCCCAAGTACATACTGTATAGACATAAAAATACATAACTCACATACATGTACATATATACATATGCATATACACTCGTATGTATATATATATATATGTATATGTATATGTATATGTATATGTATATGTATATGTATATGTATATGTATATGTATATGTATATGTATATGTAGTTATGTACGTATACATACATACACGCACACATATAATATGTATATATGTATGTATGTATATATATATATATATGCACAAATTTTTTATGTCCGACGAGAAGTCATGACCATCATTATCCTCGTCAGCATCATACCACTGTGACGACGGCGATGGTGGCGACGACGACAGCAACTTCGAAATCCCAAGAAAATCGTTTGAAATCCTTCAAAATTCCAGTGAATTCTGTCACAAACACATTGAAACCTTAGAAATCCTTCGAATGAAATCATTCGAAAAGCTACGGAACTCCTTCAAAATCCTATGAACATCTTTCAAAATCAAGGGATGCCTTGTGTACCCAAGTGGACGACCACAAGGGATGCCCTGTGTATTTAAATGCACCACAAGGGATGCCTTGTGCACTTAAACGGGCCACAAAGATGCTTTGTCCTTAAGTGGACCGCAAGGGATGCCTTGTGTACCTAAGTGGCTGCTACTACAGCTACTACTGCTACGACGACGAGGACGACGGTCGTGGGGAAAGCGAAACACCGGAAGCAGTGGGCAAGGCCCGTGCGCATTGGGGCAGCAGTTGTAGTCAGAGGACGCGCACGTGCATACGTGTATCACACCAATTTTAGTGTTGCCATGTGGTCCAGACTAAGCCGAGATCTGAGCACGAACGCTGCAGAACACCAAACCCTGTTACAGTATACGCTAGATCCTGAAGCTCTTGAGCCCTACACCTTGAAACTCTCAAGCCCCAAGCCTTGAAATCTTAAGCCCGAGAGGGTCATGTGCTATAGACTTAAGCGCTCGAACTCCAAAGCCTTCCAAGACCAAAACCCTAAACCCTAAACCCTCAACCCTCAACCCTAAACCCTAAACCCTAAACCCTAAACCCTAAGCCCTAAACCCTAAACCCTAAAACAGACTCTGAGCCGGCCAAGGTCCTGTCTTGGTTTTTATAAAGCCGCCTTTACCTGGGAGTTTCCGAAAATAGGGGGGTACCTTATTATTTGGGGGTCCTTATAATAGGGATCCTACTATTTAGGCTACTATATTAGGGTCCCCTATTTTCGGAAACCACCACATAGTTACCACATATGAAGCCTGTGCAAAACTATATACAGGAACGATGGCGGGAGCCTAGTAAAAACCTCCGATGACAAGCTCATGCTGCCATATTCACACCATTGTGGCATCATTTTCCTAAACCCTAAACCCCTAAACCATTTGCAAAGCCGAGGTCGTGTCCCTGGTGCCTTGCGTGATCTCCATCCTTGATGCTAGAAAGACTTTATCGCAGGCCCTTTACAGAGGGTTTCTTGGGGTGTTTCTGTCTATCAATCTACGTATCTACCTACCTGCCTGTCTATCTATCCATCCATCATCCATCTATCTATTTGTCTGTCTGTCTGTCTGTCTGTCTGTCTGTCTGCCTGTATATATATATATATATACATATGGGTTTGTAGGGTGTGTGTGTGTGACTCTTGTGAAGGAATTAGGGAGCTAGCGTCTCAGGTTGTGAGACTTCTCGGTCGTTGCTACCAGACATTTCGGGATTTCGAGGGTTCCTGAACCCTGCTGAGGGTTTCAGACTGCAAAACAGGCGCATTCTGGTGTTAGCAAGCCTTGTTCCTTCAGAATCCGCACAGATTGACTATAGTGACTGTAGTACAGGGTTGAGCATTTAGGGTCTAGGGTGTAGGTCTGCACCCCAACAGCAATAGGGCACCTCCAGAGTTCTTTACAGAAAAATTGTACCTCAGAAGAAGCCTTCAATTCCTTTCCAGGTCGCCGCAGCCTTCCTTGCTGTAGTGATAAGAGCAATAAAGCCAACAACCACCATCGTTGCTACTAATGCTGATTTCATTTTCATAACCCTCCGACGCCCCCTTCTGTGATTTCAGGCCCAGGCAGGGGAGAATGATTACTGGGGGGGGGGCGGGGGTCCGGGTCTAGGTAGCTTTCCGGAGACCCCCTCAAGGGGGACCCTTCCAAACCCCACTTACGGCTCTCTTAATAAGAGGGACCTTGTTGAGAGGCTCTAGATCCCCAACCAGTCCCCTAAACCCTAAACCCTAAACCCTAAACCTAAATCTTACTTGTAAGAGCCAGGCCAAGGATTGTCATGGAGTTTTTGGAATCGGGTACCCTAAACCCTAAACCCTAAACCCCTAAGTTGGCTCAAGGCTCAAGGCTCGAGCTTCCCCCGGGGGGTCGCTTCTTTGGCTGCTGATTGCGAGCTCGGCCAGGGGTACTTGTTGGCGGGTCCGATCAGCCGGTTCTTCGCGAAGTTGGCGGAAGGGCAGCGCGCAGGGCTCCTCGAGCTACCTGATTCAGGGCTACCGGTACGGTCGACATGTCTGGGAGAGACTCCAAAGGGGTGAACAAGCAGACTTTGCAGCTGGGAGAGGCGGTTCCGGTGCCTTCCGGACCAGATGATGCTTTGGAGCTGCTGGAGTCTCCCACGGCCAAGCGCAGCAAGGAAGGGGATCATGATGCCAGAGGGGGCAAACGTGGCAAAAGTGAGTCTCGGCATCCTCCTCAGATCACGCTGGAAACTGAGAGCCTTCGAGAGATGCTCAGGGAGCAGAGCTACGATCTTCTGGGGAAGCAACAGGCACAGCTGGACAAGGCCATTGGGGATCTGGAATGCCGCACGCTAACCAAGGTGGCCGAGGTTCAGGAGCAGATTGCGCACCTGGAGTCACGCCACTCTGCGTCGGATTCAAGGATCGAAGCTTTGGAGCGAGGGCTCAGGGAGGTCACGGACAAGATTGCTCAGGGGGCTGGGGGACATGCGGCCGGCAGGGACCCTGGTGACGAGAAAAGGCGCAACACTCTGGTCATTGGGGGATGGCCAAAGGACTCGCGCCGTGGAGTGATTCTTGCCGATCTACAGGAGGCGCTTAGGGGGTTACGCCTTGAAGCCCAGCACGATGCGGAGCCTTTCTGCACGGGACCACGGAGGAGCATTGCCTTGCTTCCAATGCCCAAGCGTCAAGGAGAGACCGAGCAAGGACACCGTGACCGCATGTTCAGCTTTGTGCAGGCCTTTGGCGGCACCCAAGTGCTTACGAAAACGGGGGCGAAGCTGTGGTGCAATTTCTCTAAGAGCCCGGAACAACGCATCATCGCCAGCCACTCGGGGCTGATCAAGAAGGTCGTCGGCTCTCTGGTGGCGAACTCCGAAGGTCTGCTTGACTTTGAATACAAGACGGGCACGACCTGGTGCGATGAAGGGATGATCTCTAGTGCCTGCTTGCCAGTGCCACCGGGCACAGACATGAGGGGGATTTCAGTCGACGATAACACGGTCCGCAAGCATTGGATCAACATCCCCAGGTTGGCCAGGGTTACAGGGTGCTCCATCGAGGAGGTGCGCAGGGTCCTTGCAGAACACCAGCACTGACACGGTGGCGAGACACAATGGTTTCACAGACAGGAGCCAGGGCGGAGGAATCATGCTTTGCCACAGGCTTCAGTACAACCGGTACTTCCTTTGCAGGGTCAATGTACAGAGTCTTCGGATGAATTCAAGTTCAAGGTGTTTGGATGGAATGTCGGTGGATGTGATATTGCCGATCTGGGCGAGAGCTTCAGAGAAGGGTGTAAAGCAAGCCTTCCGGATGATGCTCTGCTAACCTTGCAAGAGCTGCCTCGTGGAGACCCTGGTTGGGCAAAGCAAAAGTGCGGAAAGTGGAGCGTTGTTAGTCATCGTGCACAAGGTGCGTGGAGAGGTCCAGGGGTTGCATATAGGGAAACCGAGTGGTCAGTGCAGCGACGGCTTTGTTGTCACAGAGGGGTTTGGATACAGGTCAAACACTTGACAAAAGGGGTGACCCTCTGGGTAGGATCGGCGCACTTCGTTCCGGGGTGCACGCTCGCGCAGTACGAACAGGCGGTTGAAGAGACCTTTGAGCGCTTGCCCAAGTCTGCTACTCCTGTTGTTTTCCAGTGTGATGCAAACGCGCCGATTCGCTGGTGCTGGCAGGGAGGTGAAGTTTATGCGGTGGGCCGTGATGCAAAAGCCAATGATTTACAAAGTCGGATGATGCGGAGGGGTTTTCGGATGGTGGAACCTCGACCCCTACAGTTCCTCACACCCACGAGCAGGCCAAGGCAGGAGGGTCGCAAAGGGCACATCATTGATGTTATGGCGTGCAAGGGTTTGAACAGTTGCCAGTTGGTTGTGCATGAGGGGTCCTTTCAAGTTCTTGGCACAGATCACGAAATTCTGGAGGCCACCTTTTGCACTCGGGGAGGACGGCAGCATGTTCGCCACTCTACAAAACCGCGTGTTTGGGTCGGGGGGGTGATCCGGATTACACATGTTGATCAACACGAACTCGAGCGGCTGGGTCAGAAGTGCACTAGGCCCAAACGTGGCGAATCGTATGTGGATCCTCCTGAGGTGAAACAGGCTGCTCAGCATGCTAGACTTATGCGGACCAACGCTACATGGACTCGGGTTCGCCAACTTCGGAAAGCTGCGCGCAAGGAATGGGAGAACCAACGACTACAAAGGGCATCGCTCGGGGATTGGGCAGCTTTGAGGGCGGTTCGGAAGAAGGCGGATACAGGATGGGCGGAGGGGTTTGCAGAGGCTCAAAAAGGGGACCCGCACCAAGCTGTTCACGACCATCTCGAGGGAGTTTACAAAGGGGATCCGCCCCAGCAACCACAAAAGGGTTTCCAGGGCGAAGTCAAGGCTTTCACCGAGGATGAGCTGGATGTGGCATTGGGACAACTCCAAGCAGGCAAGGCGGTGGGTGGGGATGGCACGTCTAAGGAACTCTTAGCTGGAATTTGTTCCGTGGAAGGAGGGAAGCAACACCTTCTTGAGTTTCTTACGAGGATCCTGGCAACCCAATCTATTCCGGAGCAATGGAACACTCCGCTTATGGTGCTTCTTCCTAAGATTCAGCAGCCCATGCAACCGAAGGATTTGAGACCGATTTCAATGAGCTCGGGGGTTTCCAACTTGTTTTCACGGCTACTGCTTAACCGCGCGCTTCATGCCATTGACTTGACGTCCCACAGTCAATGCTCAGGCAGGGGAAGGCAAACTGCAGATTATATCTTTACAATTTGGAGAACGCTTGAATTGGAACGTGAATGGAGGAGGGGCGTTTGTTTTGCCAAGTTGGACATTGCCAAAGCCTTCGATGCTCTTGATCGCAGAAAGGTGCTCGAGTATCTGGCTACGCGACTGGGGGAGTCAGCTGAGCTTGAGTGCTGGAAGGGGCTCCTTCAGCAAAACTACAGTACGCTTCAGACTCCTTGGGGGACATCTTCGGTGTTACAACAGCGAGGGATTAAACAAGGCGCTATTGAAAGCCCTTTGTTTTTTGCTCTTATCTCGGAGCTCTGTCTTACCGAAACAGCGCACCGCTATCAGTGGCATAAGCAAGAACAAGCTTTCCAAGGATGCTCTTATCAGGAGATGTTGTACATGGATGATTCCTTGCTTTGGGGAAGGGGAACGGAAGGGCTTGAAACACGGATTCGACAGTTCATGGTTGTATTGTCGGAGTTCGGACTTCGGCTGAATGGATCCAAATGCCAACTACTTGTTTCGCCACATTGGAAGGGGCCTAAGTTCATCCACATAGCAGGGACCAAGGTGGAGGCGTCTCCGGAGATGGAAGTGATGGGCCTACACATGAGGGTTGGGATGAGTCCGTGTGAACTGGTTGGTCCGCTTCTCGCTCGGGCCAAAGCAAAATTTTGGGCGACACGACACATCTTTTGTGCAAAGACCCCGCTTAAAGGGCGACTGCGCGTCATCGAACGGGTGGTGGGTGCATCAGCTTTGTGGTGTTTGTCGGCGTTGCCGCCGGACAAGGGGGCTATGGGTTTGCTGAACTCCACGCAGCAACAAATTGTCTCTTGGGCTATGCGCTTGGGGAAGCACAGGGATGAGTCGTGGGAGGCTTACAACAAGAGGTCACACAGGCTCGCGAGGGCTGCAATCCACGGGGCAGGCCTGGAACGATGGGGAACGTTATGGCTTAGAAAGTGGTGGCGTTACTCTGGGCACCGCGCACGTGGTTTGCTACGTGAGGTTCCTCCTATTAGCTCGCAAGTGGATGCCTTTCGCACGTTATCGTGGTGGGAAACGGAGCAGCGAAAAGATGACGGTCTGCAGCATACTCACCATTTTCCGAGGTTGATGAACATGGAAAGGGTGATGGATCGTGCGGCAGGGGTTAGCTGGAGGGTCCTGGCGCAAGATAGGGTTCAATGGCAAGGCAAAGAGCAGGTTTTTGTGCACAACATGGACATTCCGTGGGCGAGCTTTCGGCAGTATCAGCTTTTGAACTGGCAGTGACATGCATGTTTTTCCGTTTCTGTACACATGCTGTTCAACAAGACTGGCTGGATGTGCAGTTGCGGCTCGTGACCTACTAACACAGGGTCCCGCGACACTTTCATTACTCGGCCATGGCGCACTTGGTGCCTGGTTGGGGAACCTTTGGGTTCATGCTGAGGCTTTTTGCCTCTTTCATATGCGAAGGTGCCCCTGCACACACCGGTGCAGGCGATTTTCAAACTCAATTCGACTCCTATGACCGACCGGCGCTACAACTCGAGGAGATGAAGGGTGGCCGTGAGGCACCATGGGAGCGTCCGGTGACAGGTCATAGTGACCATGAATGGCAAAGGGAGAGTGCCCATGGAGGGCGGAAGGTGATGGCCCTGGAGCCCCGCCATTACATGATCCCGCACTTTGTGCAGAAGAACGCGTTGGCACGGGAACGTGATGGACGGGGATTTTGTCGCCCTGGACAGCAGGAGGATCGAGAAGGTCAAGGGGACGGGCTGGGACATTGTCATCCCGATCGGCGGGAGCTGGCCCCCTGGGACGACTCCGCCGGTGCGATTCGGGACATTGCCGGGGTTCTGCAGGTGGAACGCACGGCGGTCAAGGCGGATGGAGGAGATGGAGAGGGACATGGTTATCTTCGCTGGAGGGACTCTGGGGTCTCCACTCCAATCGACTCCTATGGCCGACTGGGGCCGCAAATCGAGGCCGAAACCTTGGCAAGGGAACATGGGAGACGAGTTCGTTGTCTTCCTGTCCAGGTGGCATATGGGGCAGGCGAAGATGCTGAACGAGGACGTTGTCATCCCGATCGGCGGGAGTTGTACCCTGGGACCGTCGTGCCTGGAGCGATTCGGGACTTTGGCGAGGTCCTGCAGGTGGGACAGAGGGAGACCAAGGCACATGGAGGGAATGGAGAGGCGCTTGACTTCGCGGTCTTTATGCAGGGAGCAGTGTCGGGTACACCACCAAGGGCTCGGGATAGGGTCAAACGTGAACTTCGTAAAGTCCGGGAGCTGCTGCGCAACCAAAGAGGTGGTCGGCTTCGGGAAGGTTTTCTGCAGGCAGTGGACAGTCATGGTAGCGATGCCTTTCAGGTTTTCTTCAACCGCATGGTGCGAGAGGTGTGGGAAGAGCCCGTTGGCACGGGTGAGGTTGTCCATCTCCCGGCGGGGCTCGAGACGGATACGATGTGGATGGTTGAGGTTGTCGACATGATCTGGGAACTGTACGAGCAAGAAATCTGCCCAACAAGTGAGACTTTGGCAACTTCTTGGCCACCGCGGGGCCCACCGCCGCCAAGGCCGATCAACGCTCCGCCGGGGTGGGAGCCGCCCGCCTCTGATGATGAGGAAACGGGCTTGTCTGCCACGACATCAAGCTCGTCGGACTCGTCAGCTACCACTTCCTCGGAGGCCCCGGAGGACGAAGTGACGAGTGTGGTGCAGACGCAGCTCTGCAAAACATGGGAGGAACACAATGACGAGCCCAGCATGGAGTGGCGGACCCAGGCAGTGGCCATCCAATCGGACATTGAAATGATGCTCAACAACATGGTTCGAAATGGGGAGGCGGGGGAGGCCTGCAAGGCAGCGAGGAGTATCCTCCGACACTTCAATGCGGTTGCGGATGCCACGGAGACGGCCTCGCGGAAATGGGTGGAGGCCATGGTGAAGAACGTCTTGGATAAGTTCTCCCACCGCGTGCCGGACCCCAACAACTACGAGCTGGACGAGGACATGCAGGGGTGGCTGGATGGCACGTTGGAAGACATCGAGAAGTGTGCCCGTCTTAAACACCAGGGCATCGTGGAATACAGAGCACGGCTGGCAAGCCGGAAAAAACGACAACATGAGGAGTCGGTTGCCCTTGGCCTGCAACCCCACCAAGATGTCAGCGATGGAAGTCGTGGCCGTAATGTTCGACGGGTGACCGAAAGGGCAGAGGAGGACGATGTGGCCAACCTGATGGGAGGGGGGAAGCCGAGGCGGTCCAGGTCACCCGTACGACGAGGGCGTGGGTCCCATGGAGGTGAGTATGACACAGGCCATCGGCGGGAGCGAGAGATTGTCACAACCAGCACCAGGGTTCTGGAGCCACCGGCAAGGAGGTCATGGAGTAGAAGTGGGGCTGCCGAAAGTAGCGGATCCCGGGTGGAACAGACGGCCAGGGAGGCCAGATGCAGCCGGGTGATTCCCCGGGCGCCCAAGCCAGTGGACCCGGCCGCGCCGACTGGACTCACAGTGGCGGAAGCGGTGGATACGTGGCGACAACTCCTGCACATCGCGGAAGATCATGGCATTGGTAACATGGATGAGTCCGTGCAGAGGGGTGGACCGGCAGTGCCCCGCGGCATGGCAGACAACATGGTGGATACCTTGCGGGACATGGACCGGCACGACCTGGCCATTATGACCATAGGCCTGGTTGACCTCGTTCGCAGGCTGATGGCAGAGTGCTCACAGGCCTTGGCTCATGCAGGCGAGGACATGGTCGAGGTGGAAGTTGAGCGGGATGACACGGCCTCCCTCATGCAGACGGTAGTTACTTTGCCTGCCGGCTCCGAGGGAGAAGAGGTCGGTGCAAACGTGGTTCAGGACCTCCAGTGGGCATTGCAGGAGGCCAGCAGACAAGGACAATCCCTCCGCGACTTGATCGAGGCTCTCCGGCTCAGAGCAAAGAACTACCGAGAGGTGCATGGAGGATCACCGATGTTGTGTTCCTTGGACGCCCTGCTGGTTGCTGAAGGGGATGAAGTCCTGTCTGGGCTGGCCCCGACTCTTTCGGTGACCGCGGAAGAGTGGGTGAACAGGTGGTGGCATCGACTTCGGACTGGAATACAGTCTGAAGAGAGTGCTGCCATGGACTTGGAGACCTTTGAGGTTGAGGACAGCGGGGAAGTGGTTGATGCACGGGAGCCGCTGGACGGGACTGCCACGGTGAACTCAATTGCCTTCGTGGAGGAATGCCATGGGGCCACGGAGGAGGGAGAACAACTCGCACAAGAACAGGACGAACTTAGAAGCGAGGAACAGCGGCTTCGTGATGCGCGGTGCAGACAGGAGGCGGAGCGGGATGAGGAGGAAGAAGCCCACCAGGCAGACATGGAAAGGCTGGCGGAGTGGCACTTTCAGGCGGAGGAGTCGGCTCGATGTCAAGCCTGGGATGACTGGGCGCTGCATGACGAAATGCAGAGTGGGCAGCGCAGGCTCCGACGTCACCTGGAGGTCCATGTTGGGCCTGCCCCGGGCCAAGCGGGCGTTGAAAAGAGGCTGAAGATCATGCTGCCGCAGCAGGACGGTGACGTGGTGGTCAAGGCGGTGCGGGTGGTTGAAGAGCCGCCCTCTGCGGGGTCTGCGGGGTCAGCGGCTTCCACAGTACCCTGGGAGCACGGAGCGAGTGAACATGGCTATGGAGGAGTCAGCCAGGAGAGTCCCGTGACGGAGGCGGCTGTCCCCTTCCAGCTCGACTTTGACTGACAACTACCTTGCCCAGTACGAAAGGGTCCGAAGGGGGGAAATTGGAGAAGACTACGTCAAAGCTATGTGGGGAGAGACCACCTGGGACCTCATGGTTGCGCAGGCCGCTGTTGTCGACATGGAGGAAGCGCGCGAACCTGGTGATGAAGCAGAGTCCCAACGTTTGGGATCGGGTCTGACAATGGAGGCGACTTCGGCTACTTCCCTGGGAATGATGACGAGCTCAGCTGATGCTGTGGGACAGGTGGACCTGCACAACAACAATGAGGGAGCCGAAGGGGATGTACTTACCAGAATGTACTCGGGGCACGGTGATGAACAAGAGGATGCACAAGGGCACGAGGGTAAACCGCAAGCCAATGGTCACGACTGAAGGTGAGGATAATGCCATTTCGAGGGTCATGAAAACTTGGCCAACCTAGCCTGCCCGAAAGGGCTTGTGACGCATTGCAGTCATCAAAAGGGCTCTCAAAAAAACAAAAAAACCCCTAAGTTGAGAACGGAGTTCCGGGGGTCGAGTTTCTTAATTGCGGGGCTCATAGAAACGAAGTCAACATCAGCGCTATTCCTTTTCATCTTACTATAATGAGAGGAGAACAATCAATATTATTATTATTATTATTATTATTATTATTATATTATTATTATTATTTATTATTACTATTATTATTATTATTATCATCATCACTATATTATTATTATTATTATTATTATTATAATATTATTATCAATATTATTATTGTTGCTGCTGCTTTTTCGTCTTACTATGAAGATGGCAGGTCATCGCGGCCTTCATGGCACAGTTCTTCCTCCATTTCAACATCGCGAACTTCGTGGAGCCCGTGATCTTCGGCACCACCGAGGACCCAAAGAAGCTGCCACCCCCCCTCCCCTCCGGGGTTAGGGTTTAGGGTCTAGGGTTCAGGGTTTAGGGTTTAGGGTCGAGGGTTGAGGGTTTAGGGTTTAGGGTTTAGGGTCGAGGGTTGAGGGTTTAAGTTTAGGGTTTAGGGTTTAGGGTTTAGGGTTTAGGGCTTAGGGTTTAGGGCTTCATGGGGCTTCATGGGGCTTCAAGGGTTGCTATGAATGAAGTTTGGATGACGGTTGTAAAACCGGTGCAAGCAGGGTAAATAGGCAGGTAGGTAGGTAGGTGGGTGGGTGGGTAGGTAGGTGTGAGAGGTTTAATGCTTCGCAGCAGCAATTTGCGCCTGCAGCCAGCCAACCAGCGATTGCAGGCACCTGATCTCTCCCCATTCTGCAGGTATTCTTAGTGGCTGAGTAGGTAACCTTTAACCTTTTGGGGTTTATACTACCATAATTGAAAATTAACCTTTTTGGGGCTAGGGTACTCAGCACCTAAGTATTAACTCTGCAGCCACCGTTACAGTAGCAGAGTTGAGGGGGTCGGCGTTTAGGGCCTTAGCGTTCAGGGGGGGTTCCTGGGTGAAAGCGCTTTATAGCTTCAGAGGAGATGGGTGCTGTTCCCAGAGAACCCAATACCCCTTAAATCGGGAATATACCTTAAAATATAGGGACCTTAATATTATGATTTAAGGTATATTCCTTAATTAAGGGGTACTGGGTTCTCTGGGTTCTCAACCCTGGCTCCCTTCTAGAGGGTCCAGGGTCTTAGGTCCAGGGCCACCAAACGACGAACACCAATGGCTGGTCGCTGCTTGTGGCGTCAAATCGTCGTGTTTCGGGGCTTGAGAGAGGGGGTCGGAAGTTGACGACTGAACCCTCTACAGGGGCCTTAATAAGTAGAACAGGGTTTTGGGGGCCCATTATACTATAACTATAAAAAAGGAACCCCAAAATAGTATAGGTAATTCTTTAGTCACCGAAACTCCTAAACCCTAAACCCTAAACCCTAAACCCTAAACCCTAAACCCTAAACCCTAAACCCTGAACGGTCAGGGAGCCCTAAAACCAAACCCTGGGTCAGTGAGTCTCCCCAGAGGTTCAGGTGTGTTAGGGTTTTAGGGTTTCGGGGTTTTAAGGGGTTTCAGGATTTTTGGGTTTTAGGGTTTTTAGGGGTTTTAGGGTGTCAGGGTTTTAGCATTCTTAGGGTTTTTGGGTTTTAGGGTTTTTAGGGGTTTTAGGGTTTTAAGGGTCTTGAGGGGTTTTTAGGGGTTTGGATTTTAAGAGACTTTAGGGCGTAGAGTTTAGGGTTAAAGGTCTTGGGTTTAGGGTCTAGGGAAGGTTCACAAGTTTTCGAGGCTTCTTCGCAGGATTTTAGAGGCTTTCTAGAAGGGCTTTCCTCAGGTCTCACAAAACTCTCCCAGAAGGTCCAAGGTCTTTTCTGGCTTTATACTTGCATTGGAACGAATTTGCCGAGGTTTTTGTTGTAAGATGCTAACGAAGTTCTGCAGGCTGTTAGAGAAGAGGCTATCAATTTGAAAAGGGTTCTGATGGATCTTGTAGTACAGGTTATTTAGGGACTACAAGGGATACGATTAAAGACTATTCAGATCCTTGTGTTTTGAATGGTTTCGAAACCCTAAACCCTCAACCCTAAACCCCTAAACCCTAAACCCTAAACCCCAAACCCCAAACCCCAAACCCTAAACCCTAAACCCTAAACCCTAAACCTGAAGAAGGATTTCTCCAGGAGCTCTGAGAGATTCTATCATAGGTGCTATTGGGTTCTTCCCGACTTTGGTTCATGTGGGTAGTTGTCAAAATTATGGTCCCTTTTGGGGTACCCTAAACAATAGGTGCCGTATTATAATGAGGACCCAAAAAGGGACCATAATTTTGACAACCACCCATGTATCTGCTATGAGGCTAGTAAACCCAAAACCCTAAACCCCTAAACCCTACTTGGAGGATCATGGGACTTAGTAACTAGGGTTACAAATAAGGTAACTATTATTATAACCCCAATTAGGGTACTTATAACCTTACTTACTAAGTCCCATGATCCTCCAAGTAAACCCTATTTTGCTGCTGCAGCATCTTCCGAGGTTCTGGCGAGGTCTTGGATTAGGGCTGCGTGGCTTTCTGAAAGGAGATGTGTAGATCTGTATGGATCTGGGGTTTAGGGCTTCAGGGTTTGGATGAGTTTCAATCCTAAACCCTGAAACTCTAAACCCTAAACCCCTAAACCCTAAACCCCTAAACCCTAAACCCTAAACCCTCAACCCTGAACCCCTAAACTCTAAACCCTAAACCCTAAACCCCTAAACCATAAACCCCAAATCCCCAACCCTAAACCCCTATACCCTAAACCCTAAACCAACCCCGAAACCCTAAACCCTAAGGCACAAAACCGGAAGCCCAAAGGACTGTGGGTCGAGGAGCGGCTGCAGTAGGTCTGCCTCCATGGAGGCCATGATGCCCTCCAAAAGCTTCAGGGTTTTAGGGGTTTAGGGTTTAGGGTTTAGGGCTTCGGGTTTAGGGGTGTAGGGTTTAGGCGGTTTTAGGGTTTTAGGGCTTAGGGTTTAGGGTTTAGGGGTTGGGGTTTAGAGTTTCAGGAGTTTGCGGCTTCAAGCTTTTTGAGGCATTTTGGATCCTGAACCCTATAAACCCCAAATGGGCTTTAGGGCTTTCCGGCTTTAAGCAAAGGCCAAGGTTCGCTAGGGGTCTTTCTGGGGCTTTGTAGGGTTCGGGGTTTAGGGATTAGGGTTTTCACAGGGATCTACCCAGAGAGCCCAATACCCCCTAAATAAGGAATATACCTCAAATTATAGGGGCTTTAATATTATAATTTAAGGTATATTCCTTAATTAGAGGGTATTGGGCTCTCTGGGCAACGGCTTTTGTAACGCCAAGGTTCAAGGCGTGGGGGTGCTGTACGAGTCTTTTCCAACTGCAGGATCTTATGAGCGTTGCTTTTGCTCTGTGCCTCCGGGGCATACTGTTTCGGCTTTCGGGGTTGTGTTTACGGTTTTGGGTTTACTGGTTGGATTCTTTTTGCACGACGAAAGCTGCTGAGATATTGTGCGTAGAAAACGGCATCCCGTTAACTTCTGACTTCTTGGCGACCCTGAATCAGGCGGTTTGGGGTTTAGGGTTTGGGTTTTTATTTTTTAGGGTTTAGGGTTTTGGGGATTAGGGTTTTGGGGATTAGGGTTTGGGTTTTACTGCTTCAGCTTGCTCTCGCCGTCAGGGCCAGAAACAGTTAGACAACGGCGGACATAGCTCGTAGTGCAGTCAAGATCCATCCCTGGAGGACCAGGGACCGTTGCAAGCACCGTCCTTGGGGTTATAACTTACTTCCCCAAGAAGCCTGGGAATTTAAAGGTTAAACTTTCAGATTACTACTGAACTATAAGAACCCAAAAAGTTTAAAGGTTGGCTATTGCAGAACGAAGATAAGCAGGTACAACTATAGAAAGTCGCCTGAACTGAAACTTATATCACACTATAGCCGCACTTACAAAACCGCAACCTCCTTCAAGTAAGCCTGAAAGCCAACTTCAGTAAAGAAACAACAAACAAACAACAACGTACGAAGGCCACGTAAAGCCGTCTTATTACGATTAGTGTTGTTGCTTGTGTACCTCCTGCATGCCAAACTCGGCCAAACCAAATCTAAGCGAGTCGGTGCGTGGCCTCAAGCTCCTGAAGAACAGCCATGTGCGTGGCGTCCTGAAAGCTTGCCAGCAGATCAGTAGCACAGGAGTAGCAGTACGAGAGGGACGACGAGAAGGACAAGGAGCTGAAGTAGGAACTGGGGTAGGAATGGCAGTGGTGGGAGCAGCACAATCGCGGTGACTATGATTGGGATGTTGTTGGTGACAGTGATGACTGCATTGGTGCAATGATGACTACGGAGACGGTCATGGCTTTGATGGCGCACTGCTGATCGTGCTGCTTTTGCGCGCTGCTGCCATTGCTACGGTACTGGATGCTGGTATTGCTTTTGTATGTTGTTGTTGCTGTTGTTGGTGGTGGTGCTGGCGGCACTTGGGGTGGGGGGTACGACGAGGAGGTGGGAAAGGACGACGGATGATCTTAATGCTGATGGCAAGCTAATGGACGAAGACACTGCGCATGCAGCGGAAGATGCCAGGCACGCTTCAAGCGCTCGGAAGATGCATCCTTTGCTACGTTGTGCCTAAACCCTACTTAGTACCCCAAACCCTAAATTTCAAAGCCTAAACCCTACTTGGTGCCCTAAACCCTAAACCCTAAAACCTAAACCTTCCAGTGCTTGGTGCCCCCAGCCCTGGACCCTGCTTGCTTGGAGGATCATGGGACTTAGTAAGTAAGGTTATAAGTACCCTAATTGGGGTTATAATTATAGTTGCCTTATTTATAACACTAGTTACTAAGTCCCATGATCCTCCAAGTGGTGCCCTAACCCTAAACCCTGCTTGGTGCCCTACTGTAGGACCCCAAACCCTATTTTAATTATTAAGGCCCCTATATTAACCTTACTGTAGATCCTCCTTGATGTCGTCTGCAACGATGTCGGAGGCTCCGGAGAGCAAACCTAGACAAGGATTGGGACCGGGCCGAGGGCTCAAAATAGGGGCCTGAACCATTACCAACACTTTACTTATTTATTTAATTTTTTTATTATTTTTATTATTTTTTTTTTTGGGAGGGGGGTGGGGCGGGGGTCCTTATCATGACTATAACATAATATACCCCAAAACCCTGTTCTGACTATTGATGAGGCCCCGATATTCATCTACCGAGAGGATGTAATTCGGAGGGCCTGCAAAGCAAACCCGAATCGCTAATCCCTAGTGAAGACCGATCCCAAGTGGAGAGGCTTCTCTTAGTTGTAGCCTGAAGGCAGCTAACTACCCAGAGACCCCAATACCCCTTAATTAGGGAATATACCTTAAATAATAATATGAGGGATCCTACTATCATTTAAGGTATATTCCCTGATTAAGGGGTCTTGGAGTCTCTGGGTATGCCTCATCATCTTAGGCGCAAGACCGATGCACCGAGCGGTTCCGATGGCATTGCGGCTCACCTACCCGAAAAGCCCTGGAAACCTTAGAATCCCTCAACCCCCAAACCCCCCAAACCCCAGGGTGAGGAAGCTTGAAAAAGACCTGAAACATCCGGCTCGGTCTGGGCTGCTGAGACAGGCTTATGGGGTTTAGTGGTTTACCATCCGATGCTGTCTGGGGTGTGTAGCGGGTTTAGGGTTTAGGGCTTAGGCGATTTGGAGGGTTGTTCTGAGTTTTCGTCGTAAACCCTAAACCCTAAACCCTAAACCCTAAACCCTAAACCCTAAACCCTAAACCTTCAACGCAGGCTCTTGAGTCAGGGACCCAGTTGGGACCGAGGGCTCCGTCGAAAGTCACATCCCGACCGAGCAACTCCGAAAACCCGAGTCCAGGAGGGACTCGGGGCCTACCGGTCAGGGTTTAGGGGTTTAGGGTT
>CAJNDV010031315.1:12474-49450 GCA_905221635.1 Symbiodinium sp. CCMP2456 | reverse complement strand
TTTTTTTTGGGGGGGGCTTCCTTAATAGACGCATAGTATATCATACCCCCAAACCTAGTTCTAATACTAAGACTCCTCTATTATCTTTCTGGCCTTTACTGTTTGTATGTGGGTAGCTCTCTATATGGTGGCTTCTAGGGTCTGTTTTTTGCGGGTGCCGTACTATATTGGGGACCTAGAAACGGGATGCTAATTTGGAGAACTGCCCATGTATGTATGCAGGGTGTATAGGGTGTAGGTGATAGTTATGGTTTCGGGGTCAGGGTTTGGCAGTGTGTATCTATACGCGTCCGTACATGCATGTGCTTATGTGCTCACAAGTCAAAGTGCGAGAGCGAATGTGTAGACACCTGTGCGGGCAATACATCTGTGTAATGCAGAGTAACTGACCCACTAAAAAAACATACTTTTCAAACACAAGCACGAAACAAAAGCAACCTATGCAGCTGGACAAACACCTACATAAAACTGTAACCACAATATTCCTCCATCCATCCATGCATCTATGCATGCACGCACGCGCCTTCCCAGACGTACATAAAGTCATCTCCTACACCCTAAACACTATAAGCCCTAAACCCTATAAACCTAAACCCTAAGCCCTAAATTAAACCCGAAGCCCTAAACCCTAAACCCTAAATCCTAAACCCTAAATGCGAAGCCCTAAGCCGGCAAGCGGATGCCTTCGCATCCAGAGCTAACTCGGCCTGTTAGCGCTGCTATTTTTGGGCTCAGGGGGTTGGGTTTAGGGTTTAGGGTTTAGGGTTTAGGGTTTAGGGTTTGGGGTCTAAGAAACATGCAGTTTTATGTGTTCCTTACAGGCTTTGACAGGGCATCGTTGAGGATCCTTGATGATTCGAACAGGCTTCTGGCGCAAAGGGGCTATATTTACGATACTTTTCCGAATCCGAAGGGCCGCCCCCGAGCCACCCTGACCCTGAACCGACTTTTCCATCAGCCAACAAACCCAAAGGGTCCAAGTACCATTATAGTAGGTACCTAGCAGGTATTTGGGCCCCCAAAATACATACTATACTGGTGCTTGGACCCTTTGGGGGGGTACATTTAGATCTTACGACTTCAAAGAATTGGCAATCCTAAAGCCCAAATTTACCCGAAACATCCATGGACCTCCAAACCAACACCGAAGTCTTAAAGACCAGAGTTCTTGCCGCCTTCAAGCCAGCCCATAGAACCCTTCTAATCTAAGGTCCTCAATAATTAGAATAGGGTTGTGGGCTCCTTTGTAGTATATCTATGATCAGGAACCCAAACAGTCAGATTGGTAATCATCTAGGCTTCTGTAGTAGAACCCCCCTAAACCCTAAAACCCTCCTTGCAGAGCCCTTTCAGAACCCTTCGCAGAAGACTAGGTTCCCCAGCAGCCCCTTCATAATGAGGGTACCCTTTTTCCTACTATTTGGTCTTCATAGGGGAACCCAAAACGAAACAGTGCAAAAACCCTAAACCCTAAGCCCTAAACCCCAAACCCTAAGCTGAAGAACCTAGAAAATCCGCCTGGTCAAAGGCCGTGGCTGTCAGGGAGTCCTGGAGACGAACGACCCGGTCAGGGTTTAGGGCTTAGGGTGTGCTTAGGATTTTGGGTTTAGGGTGTGCTTAGGATTTTGGGTTTGGGGTTTGGGGTGTGCTTTGGGTTTAGGGTTTAGGGTGTGCTTAGGATTTGGGGTTTTGGGTTTAGGGTGTGCTTAGGATTTTAGGGTTTGGGGTTTAGGGTGTGCTTAGGATTTTGGGATTTGGGCTTAGGGTGTGCTTAGGATTTGGGGTTTAGGGTGTGCTTAGGATTTTGGGGTTTTGGGTTTAGGGTGTGCTTAGGATTTTGGTTTAGGGTGTGCTTAGGATTTTGGGGTTTTGGGTTTAGGGTGTGCTTAGGATTTTGGGGTTTAGGGTGTGCCTAGGATTTTGGGTTTGCAATGTGCTTAGGCTTTTGGGCTTAGGGTTTAGGTTGTGCTTAGGATTTCGGGTTTAGGGCTTAGGGTGTGCTTAGGATTTTTGGGTTTAGGTTGTGCTTAGGATTTGGGGTTTAGGGTTTAGTCTGTGCTTAGGATCTTGAGTTTGGGGTTCAGGGTGTGCTTAGGATTTTAGGGTTTAGGGTTTAGGGAGTCCTGGACGAGTTCTTATCGGGTTTCATAAGGGGGTGCTTAGGTTTAGGATTTAGGGTCTCATAAGGAGGTGTTATAGGGGTCTTCCAAGCTTTCTTTATGGGTGTTGAGAAAGGTGTTAAGGGGCTTGATAGGTTTCATAAGGGTGCTACAAGATCACGGTGGTATACTTAAGAACTTTTATACAGCTGTTCAGAGGGGATGATAGGCCTGATAGGGCTGGTATTACGGGCTGTCAGGGTTTCAGTATAAGGCCTTTAGAAGTCCCATGGGGTTTTCGAGGTACATTATTATAGGAGTCAGCACATAGCGACTATGGATATTATTGCTAACTCTTCAGACTTGTTGTTGCCGCTACTGCCAATGTTAATGCAAACGCTCGATGAAGGGTTACTACGACCATGCCGGGATAAGCCCAACCCCTAAACCCTATTAGCCGTTGAAGGTTGCTTCGGTGAGTTTATCATAGAATTGTAACCACTTGTAGACCTTGGACATCTAGCGGCCTCAATCTACCCGCGCCTGCACGAAAGCCTAGCCCCAACCTCCCCCAGAAAACCAGAAGCGGAGATCAGGAGTCCCATCCCTTCCTAGATATTGAAAATCAATGTGTATATCTATACCCTATAAGCAGCCACAAGCAAAAAACATCCTAGCCCACATGGAGAAACTCGGTCAAAGTTCCTGTGCCTTGCACCCAAACCCTACAATCCTAAAAATCAGAAAATCCAAGACCCTAGACTTTAAGCGCCTCTACCGTAAAATCCTCAAACCCTCAACCCCGAAATTCCTCAAACCCTCAACCCCAAAATCCGAAAACCCCATACCCTGAAACCCTGGAGCTCCTTTCCCCCAAAAATCCTACACCCCCCAAAATTCCCAAGCATCCCAGGCTCTGCGATTTACACTAGAAAGTTTAGGGTTTAGGGGTTAGGGGTTTGGGGTTTAGGGTTTAGGGCCTAGGGTTTAGAAAGTTTTAGGGTTCAGGGTTTAGGGGTTTGGGGTTGAAGCCCTTACAGGACGCTTGGAGGAACCCCGAAGACGCAAAACCGGTCCGGGAGAAGCCCAGGAGCCATGGCTAGTGGTGCGGCTGTTGCCGCAAGCGACTCCTTAGGACGTCGCTTTCTGTGAAGGATTTAGGATTTAGGGTTTAGGGGTTTAGGGGTTTAGGGTTTAGGGTTTAGAGTTTAGGGTAGGATTTAGGGTTTAGGGTTAAGGGGTTTTGGGGTTTAGGGTAGGATTTAGGGTTTAGGGTTTAGGGTGCATCAATATCAGGGCCTTATCAGTTACGGATTTAGGGTTTAGGGTTTAGGGTCTAGGGTGCGTCAATATAAGGGCCAAATCAGTTACAAGAGTTTTGAGAATGTTTTGCCGTATATTGAGCCGTGATAAGTCTCGTCCCGCATGGGGCTCTAAAGCTTTAGGATTTGAGGCTTCAGGGTTGAGCGCTTAGGGCGGTTTAGGATTTCGGGTTTATGGTCAAGGAGTATTCTGGCAACTGAGGGAGCCCTCGAGGCTAGCATAGGGCCTGAGCAAGCAGAATCGCGTCCCCTTACGTGCGCGATAAACCAACATTAACAGGGCTGCTGTCAGGATTCGAGATAGGGGCCTTATTGACAGCGTGACAAGCGGGTCTTGACTTTGAGGGGCATATGTGCAACAAGATTTTAGTGGACTATCAGTGCACTGAGGGCTTTGGAGTTTTAGGACTAAGGCTTTATGGTTTGCGGGCTTAGTGGCTTAGTATTTAAAGAAAGTCTTGGATTTCAATTTCGGGTTCAGGGTTTGGGGTGTAGGGTTTAGGATTAAGGGCTTGGGGTTTATGTTTAGGGTTTAGCTGATTGCGCAGTGTGGACTGTATGCGCTGCGGCTGTCCTGCAAGGTCCGGCGTGTGGCTGGGCAGTGGTGGGTGGTATGTCGCGGTGTACCCCCACTGGTTGACGTCTGGAGAGGAACTGTGTACACAATCGGTCCCCCCCCCCCCCAACAATGGTGGAGTGCATGTGGCGCCGGCTGGGCTGCTGCCGGGCAGTGCCGGGAACAGAGTGCTGCTGGCGGCTGTGGCTTCTGCGTCGTCGTCTGCTGCCCAAGGACCAGTCTCCGGGTCGCAGGGCGGAGCGCAGTATCCCCACTTGTCTTGGGGCGTGCGCCCGACCTGCCACCTCTGGCGTGGTGTGTGGGTCTGGTTTCTCAGGACGTCTAGAGTCTTTGAGGGTTTCGGTTGATGTCAGGGGCTCGAATTTGAGAAAGGGCTCTTGCAGATTTTGGAGTTGGGATGTTGGTCTTGGGGGTAGCCGCTTGGTTCTGTGCTGTGAAATGTAGGCGCCTTTTTTTCTTTCAGAGAGGCTCAAGGTCCGAGGGACGTGCCTATGACAAGCAGTTGAATTCACAAGTGAGACAAAACTGAGCTGCATCGACATGAGACCGCTCGCCCTGCAATCGCAGGAGCCAGTTCGAGATCGGAGCAACAACATCAGGAGCATCCGAAAACATAAGGTGTACCGGCGTACCTGACAAAGCCATCTGTACAACGGGAGTCAGGACGCGCAGAACACCCTCCGTCCAAATGCGAGCATCACGAAGAGCACGGATAGGACAAGGAGCTGGCTGCAAGAGGGCGGGCCTGGAAGAAGGCCGAGCGGGAAAGAGGATGCAGTAACCGGAGGCCTGAGGGCAGGCCCCTAGTTCAAAATCGTGGGCAGACAACTGGAAAGGAGGAACTGATTCTAGTTCCCATCTGGCAAGCCACTGAAGGTCAAGGCGCCCAAACCAACAGACCGAACGCTCCCGATTGATCGTCGTAACACAGGGAGGAGCACAATCGGGGCAAACTACCGCATCTGAGCCAGACACAGTAGGGGCATTGCCAGCAATTTTGTTGCACAAGTGCACCGGATGGAGAATAAGGAGCACATCAGAGCAGACAGCCGCCAGACATTCATCAACGAGGGCATCCCGCCAGTGGAGCAAAGTATATCGCAACACAGGCAGCGGCGCGATGTGCTGCACAACTAAGTCATACAGCTCTTGATCAGTTCCGGAGGAAAAGCCTCGTAGAGCCTGCGCAAGATCAGGGCAGCTTTCTGGCCGGACTGAAGAAGGAAGCACGATCCCAGGCCCCGTTTCCGCGGGAGCCTGCTCATGAGAGGTGGACAATTCCAGCGGAAACAAGAGATCAGCCGCAAGGGGATCGGCAATTCTCTGCAAGCAACGCTGCGAATGCTTAAGATGCAAGCATAATTTAGCTTTGGTAGCCAGAGTGAGCCCGCACGCTCGACAGCGTCGTCCGACAGCAAATGCCTGTGCAGGGTGGTGGTATCCATGCACGCGATGCGCATGAGCGCCCCATGCCTGTCGTGTTCGAAAAGCTATGCCGCAAACTAGGCAAGCATGGTGGCAATCCTCAAGGCCTGAGTTAACCGGCGGCGCAGAAGGCGGCCAGACCGATCGCGTAAAACTGGCACAAGCAGCACGAACTCGCCCCGCCTCAATGTGCCAGAGTTCGGCCCGCTTAAGCAAACCTTTGAACCTGCCGGGAGTGTGTAGCATAAGGCGCTCCCACACCGGCCAAGAGTCACGGAGAGGCCCGAGTTCACAGACTCCGGAGACAGCTTCCACCAACCAAGCCGCGGCAGCAGACAGGCCGTCGAGGTAAGGGGCGAATTGCTGAAGGAGAGCCCAGGCGAAGTCTGGTCCAGACCGGGTCAGAAGCAACAGAAAACGCAAGCGCTCGGCGTGAAGCAGAGAGCGCGGGCACGGGAGACCTGTTCTGGCGACTATCTGAACCTCAGTGACCCGCCAGTCCTCACTGCGCAACCCTAGCAGCTGTCGAAACAGACCAATAAGGCCCCCAGAAAAGGCCTGCCACTCTCCCTGATTAAGCAATGGCCAACTTCCACAGCCGGAAAGGACCGCGGCAAGAACATGGGATCTAAAAAGAGTGGCTCTACGATCAACACTGATTCGCTTACATGCAAAGAGGCGCTGACGCCCTTCTCGGAAGGCCGCCCGTCCGGCAGACAATCTGTATTTAACCTCCTCAAGCAGGCTACCTCCGCATGTAATTACAGACCCCAGGTGCTTGTAGGTAGTGACAAGATCGAGCCGGACAACGCCTGAATTTTCAGGCCAGATCGGCAGACGTCCTTTGGAGACTGTAAAAAGGTTTCTGCGGGCCGCTCGAGCACCTCGCCCGTGAAGAGCTATCACAGCAGCCGTCTTTTTGGGCCCGAGGTTGGCAGTGAGCCCGTGTTCAGGAAGCACATCAAGCGTCGCAGCCGCCACAGCGCTAAGGGCTGGTCGAAGGCCTTGCGTTGTCGCAGAGAAAACGAAGGAGGCCAAGTCATCCAAAAACCACATCTTGCACCCCCATGACCGTAGGTGCACCTCCGGCAGAGTCAGTAAAGGGCCGGCGACACCCATCCCAGGGGATCCTGGGTGCAGTTTCAGAGATGTCACTGCTGGCACGCCGAGTCAAGACCCTAGGTTAAAGACTACGTCCGCTAATGCTCCACCCGGTCGGGTTCCACGGTGGGTACGAACTAGCGTGTTGTCATTAGTCAACACAAACCATGTATGACTATGCAACTCTCGCGCCAGTTCTACAAAGAGGGGTGCAGCTGACTGCTCCTGGAGGACAGGGTGCTCTGCAATATGGGCTTGCATCATCTGCAGGTCCGGAGCTGAAAGCCCAAGGGAGGCAGCGATAGAACATACGCTCCTATCGCCGAGCTGAGGTCCTAAAATGGTCTCCCGGACGACGCTGTAATATGCGGCAGCAAGATCAACGAACAGTACCGCTGCTGAGCAACTCTGTGCGCGGACACTGTAGAGGAATGCACGCGTGCAGAAATGTCCAAAGTGCGCGGAACAGCCTTTACGTCCTCCTAGCTGAACAGGGAGAGCGTGCGGGAGCCACTGGGCTGTGGCCAGTCCCCGCATGGACCGATGTACAGCTTTGGAGATACATGATTGCACAAGAATGCCTCTGTGTCCAGCGCAGTGATGCTGAAGCGCTGGGTTCGGTTTAGGGATATGATGCAACAGACCACCTTTTAGGCCTACCGCTTCCGAAGCGCGAAAGACGGTCTTGAGCATCATAGGCCAGAAAGCCTGGGCCATCTCCGAGCTGAAGCAATGACATATTGCCGGGGGAAGAAGGTCAGGGCCACAAGCTTTTTGGGCGGAAGTGGTACGAAACGCCTTCTCGAGGACATGTATGGTGGGGACATCTTGAATCTCAATGGTGTCAGTGCCCTCGAAGCGGTCATGCCACCGCCGACAGGAGTCGGCAAGCTCTTGAGGTGTTGTAGTGACGCCGTCCTCCAGCGCGCTGAAGTGCTCCCGCCAAGCGTCCTGAGCAGCCGCTGCGGATTCGCAAACCGCTCCGTGCTTATCGTATAACAGCGGCAAAGGGTCAGCTGAGGCCTTACGGAAGCGCTTGGGACGGAGGACTCTCTTGACTGCATGATGCAATCCGCCTCGAGAGCTGTGCTGAATGCTGTCTGCAACACCATCGAAATACGCGGCCCTATCAACTCGGCACTGTCGACGAAGCGCTCCACCGGCCCGATGCAGCAACATGCACGAGAGCGCAAGGCGATGTCGCAGCTCCCAGAGCCACCTGCCGGTATAGAGATCAAGAAATGTAGCGGTGCCCGAACGCCACGCATCAAGCGAGCACCTGAGGAGCGTCCAGCGAAGCGCTGTTTTGCGTGAGCGAACTCTGTGTCGAAGAGTACCCACCAATTTGTGCAACTCCCGAGAGGCATCAGAAAGATAAGACTCCCGGAGCCCTCGAGCACGGGCAGGAAAAAGCTCAACCAAGCCAGAGTAGAGGTGATCAACCAGAGCCGCGGCATGCTCACTTACATCAACCTCCCATCCAACTCGTGGAGCAGACTGAATGACTGACCGGACCTGGGCGGCGTTATCCGGATGTGCCACAGCTGCGCTGTCAATGCGCTTCGCTTTGTTAATCCTGTGGGCAGAGGCAAAGCGAAGCTGCACAACTACACAAGACGCAAGGTGATCGATACAAACATGGCCAGTGGTAATACCCGGATCCACCCATGAAAGAACCTGCCCAGACTTCCAGTGTGCAGGCACCCCAATATAGTCAGACCGAACGAACTCTCCATTGCGATGCAAGCACAAAGTGCCGCCTTCACCTTGCATTGTGTGACTAAATGTGGAAGGTACCCAGCTGCAGACATCAGCCAAGAGGGCGTGAAAGGCCTCTCCTGACGCATCCTCAGGGTCGGCTTGGAAATCTCCAACCACATCACTAGGGAGGGATCCTAATCGACAATTACCGTCGACGAGGAAAAGCCACGGCTTACCCCCTCCAAGAGCCCTACATAACTGGCTGATCCGATCCCACCACCCAACGCGCACGGGCTCAGGATGGGCGCGGTGAGGGGCATGGCCGACCAGTACACAAATGGGGGAATCGCGGAAGAGGACATTCGCGATGAGCGCCGTAGCCTCGCTATGCAAGACAGCGACGGTATCAGTCCGAAAAGGACCCTTCTCGGAAATCCATAGCTCGACACCGAAGCATGAGTTTGCATCGCAGCCAGAGGAAAAACGACGGAAGGACCTGCAGCGATATGTGCCCGGCGGAGTCCTGCATTCCTGAAAACCTGCTAAGTGGACCGCGCGAGCCTCAAGAGTAGTGGCCAGCAAGGTTGCACGTCCAACAGCTCCGTGTAACCCGGACGCCTGTGCAGAGCGCACGTCCCCAAGAAGCGACAGCACATTGTAGGTGACTAGCCGTGCATCTACACTGCATGTTGGCTGGCTGACTGGAGTGCCAGCGTCCGCATGGGGAAGTGCTCTCAAGAAAGGAGCCATGACATCAGCTCCGGGAGTGACTTGCAGGGTGTCACCATGCCAGGACAGAAGGTCATGCTGAAGTTGGGGAAACTCCTCCTGCCGGCAACGGGACAGGCATAATTGAGGAAGCCACGCGCTGACGCCGCCTCCTTGCGCCATCCAAGTATCGAGGCTAAGGCAAAACGGGAAAGTAGAGCTGCGTCCTCTGGCACCCAACCCCGCGAGGCCATCGGCCAGCTCATTGGACGCATCCCCGGCATGCCCGAGAACATGTTGGTAGTGAACTGCCCGATCGGACAGACTGCGCAGAGCAATGAAGAAGTTTCGGGCGACTGTGCAAAGTGGGTGGTCTTTCATATACGCATGACCTGCAACACCATCAAGGGCAGAAATATTGTCCGCCCGAAACAAAAGGGCGCCAGCGAAAGGTAGTTGCAGAGCAGCAACAGCTGCCCACAAGAGCCCGCAAACTTCTGCAAGGTAGGCATCCAGAGGACCCAACGAAGCATCTGCATTGGGAAAGTGTGTCCTGACATCTTCCAGACTGCCGAAATAGCACCCTATAAAGATGCCCGGAAGACAGAGATCGGAGGCAGAGACGACACTGAGGCTAACGGCCCAGCCAGCTTGGCCTGTGCGATTGCAATAGGACCCGTCTGAAGTTAGCACCAAAACATCTTCCGCACAGGGCGTCAGACCAACCACGCCGTCCCGAAGCCAAAGGTCGAAGCGCTGCCAGCCAGACACATCATCAGGAGGCCCCTGCAGATCCGCAAACGAGCAAGGCCGTGTGAGCTCATCAAGGTCAGCCTTGGAGCAAGGGAGTAGACACTGGCGACCGTCCAATGCGAACACAGGCACCGAAGCCGAATTTTGCTGAGGGCATTCGGCGTCATCGGGAAAATGAACCAGCTCACACAAAGCAAGTGTGGTGCGGCCTCGTCCCACAGTGCGGTCACGTCGGTGTTGAAAGTGATCAGTCAGTGCCTCGAGCAAGATGCTCGCCTCAAAAAAGCAGGTATCATCTCGACGGAGCGACTGCTCCAGCACGGTGCAGCCGTCAACGTCCCACCTTCGCAAGTCGTGGGGGGCATCAATATGCACAGCGTTGGAAGCACGGCAAGGGGTCGGCAACGGCCGTGCCGGTATACCATCTGAGAAGGTCACCCTGCCGGCGCAAACGGTACCAGCAGTAAGGGCAGCGGCCTCATAGACTCTGGTGCAAGAGGCAGCCGGACCTGCAAGAGGAGGCAGCTGGACAGCGACAGCTCCGGGGACCAGCAGAAGGCCGATGAACAAGTAGACGGCGAAAGGACACGCCTGTCGGAGTGCAACCGACCGCGTCGCTGCACACCATCCAAGGACAACCAGAAGAACATCACAGCGCCCCAGATATCCCCAGACAAGGGGCAGAGAGAGAGAGAATCTGGAGAAGAGCAGCAAGATGGTTCCATACACCCCAAGCTTTATTCAGAGAGCGTGCATCACCAACATAGCGCAGCAGACAAAGGATGTCGACAGGCAGGGGAGAGCACATGCGCGACATCCAAGAACAGCCGGTCGGTTCACGCGCAGGGGCGTGGGTGTCGCTTGAGGTCTCGGCCGGGTTCAGCGTTGCGTCCCCGACAGTGGAAGGCTCAACATACACGCCAAATGATTCCGACGAAGCTGCCGCTGCGGAGGAATCCGGCCGGAGGTCTGCATTAGATGTAGAAACACCACTTTCAGCAGACGGAACCGTCGTGAGGGGTTGTAAGTAAGCAACAATCGTTTGGCCAGGTTCACACCATGCCCAAGTCCACCAAGAAGGGCAACCGGAGAATGCTACCTCCCAGCCTGGTGGTGCGATTCGTGACAAGGAGTGCTTTAAACTGTCAAGGTCAACCCATCCATTCTCAGCTCGCAGGCGGAGCCATCCGCAGAGCATTGGCCTGCAGTCCAAGAAGCCCACGCACCTAGCGTCTATTTGATCGTGACGACGGCTTTCGCCAGCCGAGACCACAGTGCGACACCGCCAACCATTACAGACTACATCGGAGATGGGCGGCCCTGCTGGGACCATCACAAGCCATCGGAGTTGAAGGTCAAATCTCTGCGCAACGTCGGCTCGATAGAAAGAAGAGCGCGCGGGACGGAGAAAAAAGTGCCCATACATGCGGTCAGTGACGACACAGTAACAGGGGTCCCCATCGGGTTGCGAAAACACCGGGTCTGTGCTCCAAGCCAGATGAGAGCGCAGCATCTGAGTCAGCGAGACTGACTCCGGCGGCTGAAGCCCTCTGCGCAAGAACCGGATGCACATGCCAGTGGCAATGGCAAATTCTCGTTCAGGCTCAAGAGGTACAGCCTCGCCTGGAAGGAACACATCGCAATCGGCCCGAAGCGATAGGGAAGCCAACATCATCAGACCATGCCGGTCTATACGAGATGGGGCTGCAACAGCAAAAACTCTGCCATCAATCCCGGCGACATCAAGGCAAACAACGACACCTTGCCGGACCCAGGCAGGAATCATAAGTGCAGTGGCCCACCGGGTGTCGGGTTGTGGTTCAACAACAATTACCGTAGGAAATAAGTCTTTGTAGTCCAATTTCCGACAAGTGTCGAGGACATCCAGAGCCTCCTGGACACTTAAGGGCAGGGCCAACTGCATCCTAACCTCCTCAGGATGATATTGTGGCGCCAGGAGACAGAACCAACCTCAGTCAGAAACGGCATTGATGCCATATCATCATCAGAGTCGGCATCTGAGTCTGCCTGCATGATCATTGCTGGCAAATTTTGTCCAGCATCCAACGGCCAAGGTTCTCCGAGGCGGAGGGTAGCTTCTCGGGCTGCCAAGACGGCGTCGCTTGCACTGGACCCAGACACAAGGTTCTCAGCCAGCAGCCTGGCTGCCCGGGGGCCAAGGTTGAACTGGCAAACCCTAGCCAGGGCGGACAAAACCTCGGTATGGATAACACTCGCCCCAAGAAGGCCATGGGCAGAGCGGTCGGGGTATCCAAGTGTGCCCGCCTGCGTAAGGCCAGACGTAAAAGCATGAACTAGGCCCTCAGGGGGGAGAACAACCTGGAAATGACCTGGATCTAAGCGCAAAATCCGAGACCGGTCATTCACGTGGTCGGCCGCGGTAATAGCGCAAGCTGTACCCCCTGTACTCGGGACAGGAGCTCCTCTGGGAGAGCGGCTTCTATCATTATTGCGACGAGGGTTGGAGACTTCAATATCCAAGTCATGGTCGGGTGGCTGGAAAGAGTCGTCATCCTCGTCTCCTGTCGGGGGAGGCCAGTCATCGGGAGCCGGGGCATCAGAATTTCCATCCGAAGGCACGTCAGCAACAAACGCAATTGTGAGAACAATGCCATTGTACACAGTAAGGAGCGTGTCGGGCCCAAACGGGAATGTCGGAGCACCAGATACAGACACCTTGAAACTGGGAGGGCAAAGCTCTTGGAACATGTCCACAACGTCCTTGAGGTCAATTGAAGGCAGGGAAGCCAGAAACCATCTCATCCCGAGAAGGACAGGCCTGCAATCCAAGAACACGACAGAACGTTCTTCACGGTGGCGGGCTGGTGGGTATGGCACACGAGAGAGGGTCTCCGTTGCCAAGATGACCCCGCTAGCAAGAAGGCCTCGGTGGAAGAAATCAATAATGCGAGGTTTGGAGGCACGAATAGACAAACGCGCTTCGTTGGCCTGCAGTCTACTGACAAGGTCGAGTCTGAAGTGGGCTCTACGACCGGGGCCTACTTCAAACGTAAAAGGCTGTGCGTCGGTAAGCACCCAGAAGAACTGGCCCGGATAGGCGCCTCGGCCTGGGACATCCGCGTCTGCATTCCACCCGTCAGCGGACATGAAGCGCTCCTGAATGTCATAAGTCGCTGGCGTTCGGGCAGGGCATGGAGCTACAGAGATGAGCATCCCAGGAACGAGGCTAATAACTTGCCCAGGTGTGACAGGGTGCAAAAGGCTGTGTACGAAAACAACCACGTCACTGTCTATGGCCAGCCCAGCAGCTAAAAGTAGCGACTCACGATTAATGGGGCTGTGCACAGCAGCACAAAACACCGTCTGATTCACCCGGCTACAATCAAACAACACCGGCACCTGGGCACAAGGCCAACACGGTTTCGCCACAAGCAGGAAGTGTTCCAGGAAGGGCTGAGGGCTTACAGGGTGAAGATTAGAGAAGCGCCACACGGGCCCTTCATCTCGGGCTGCTTCGACGCTACGGACGGCCTGGTTTGCACTGCAAGGAAACTGGAGCCGAACCCGGACTATCTCAGGTGCAAAATCTGGAGTGAAGATGAAGGCTGTTACAAAGGACTCCGCGCCATCATTAGGATGAGCGGCAGCTAACGCCTGAGCTGGTGCCTCGGTGGTCCCAGGCGGGTCAACAACTAATATACCTACAACCTGCGGGCACTCAGCAAGCTCTGGGTCATCATCTTCAAATCCAAGTTCGTCACCAGGCTCCCAAACATGTTCCCCGGGGGCTGAAGTAGCGTTCCAGCTGTGCCCAGGAGGCAAAGTAGGGTCAATCTGTGGAGCATCCAATACACTATCGGGCAAAATTGACTCAAGCTCGGCAGCAGCTACTCCGTCCTCATCAACCTGCATGGGAGCACCACCGCCTAAAGGAGCTGCAGCGGGAAGGTCCTCATCTGCGCGCTCCCATGGAGGGAGATCTGGGATGGAGCTGGATCCGGAGGAGTCATCTGGTGTATTTTCCTCAGGATAAAAGAGCAGAGTGCAGCTACCTGTAACCCGAATACTGCTACCTGTCAGGACGCCTCCCAGGACCGCCACATGCAAATGCGGAGGCATCACAACTTCGAAATTGGAAAGCAAGCTTGGCAGGTGCAAGGAACGGACATGAGTGTGCACAAATCGCGGTTTAGACCCCAGTGGGCGCAAGTCGCACAGCACAAAGATGTCCCGCCTTTCCGGGGCGGGGTCAGCTTGAACGCCTGGTGGGACATCTGCGACAGCAACAACAGTGGGACATAGGAACCCCTGCACATCAAGGTCGTCAATAGGGAATGTGCACATCAAAGAGCGGGTGGCGCGCAATCCCAAGAATTGAGCAACATGTTGTACGAGAGTTTGCCCGTAGTGATAATGTTGGCACACCGTAAAACGCTGTTGACCATACAAGACGCATGTGGCTTCGTGCGTCTCAACTGGGAAAAAGTGCTCCATGGCTCCAAAGGGCCTGTTAAGCACCTCATTTGGCCAAATATGAGGCACCCTGGCAGTGCGTTCCCGAACTGCAACTATCACTTCCCCATCACGCAATGTGACAATAGCTGTTGCAGGCAACGGGTTGGTCCGGAATCCCACATACAGAAATATGTCGTTGTCATCACATGATGTCAAAGGACCGATGTATCCAATCAGTTCAGCATAACTCAGGGATTTCGGAAGCACGGTAGCGAAGTACGTCCCGCCAACACGCCCCAAGTCTAGCATGACCGCGGCATATCCATCCTGAATACCTCTGATGTGACTGGGAAACCGCAGCATAGTGAGGTATCCGGAGTAACGCTGTGGGCAGACAGGAACAACCGAATCAAACAGACCTTCAGGAACACCTGGAGAAGCATGTTGAACAATGTCGCGCACGTCAGCTGCCGTCTCATGCTCCAACAAGCGTATGGCAAGTGACACCGGCCGATAGTGTGGAGTGTAAACATAGACGCCCAGCCAGTCGCCTTCAGGCATATCATCAGAACCTGTGCGATGCAGATCCGAACGGAGCCTATCGCGGTAGCGATCTGCGCGGGAGGGATCAGTCCAAGGCACAGAAAGTCGACATTCCCCGTGCAAGGGGATAATCTCCTCCGGCCGCAACTCGTGGGGCCGTCTGGGGGGCAAAGGCAAATCATCGGGTGCAGCAGGACAGCTGACAGGGTCCGCACCAGCAATGCACCCCAAAACACCAGCGCAGAGGCGAGCGCCAACACCGAGCCTTGGAACACCGGGTTTGCGTCTTCGCGCTTTAGAGGATTGCCGCGGTGACCAATCAAGCACAGCATGTGGGCCCGCAGCCCCGCCAAGCGCAACAAGAATCTCCGTAGGAGAGGGAGGCAACAAAAGACTCCAAGGGGAGAGCGGTGCACTCTCCAGGGCGCAATCCACAGGGCGCACAACGACAGAAAGAGTATTCCAAGCAAACTGCGGAACAGCGGCACAAGGATTGCTTGCAAATGCCACAAAATTGCTTCGACAGGACTGGCGGCCTTAGTTCGAAAACAGGCAATAAACTCATGAATGGCAGGAGGCCCAGAGCCACCGATCCCCCTTTTAGGCGCGCATTCATGAGGAAATGCATGGTCACCACTGAAAGCCCAATCCCGGAAAGAATGGCGCCCATTGGCACAAGTCGCGACGACAGACAAAGCCGTCCAAGCAGGGACAACATGTTGATAGTCCGATAGGAAGACAGAGGGTCGAAGCCACCGCTTCCCTTGATCACCTGCAAAAACCGAACAGAAAGTACCAGAAACGGCGGGAGGCCCTGAGCTACCGATCCTCCTCTTTAGCGCCCGTTCTGCACAACAATCTGTAACTGAAGGTGCCGCCTGAGAACACCTAGAAGTGGAGGGCGGCAAAAGATAACGGAAAAAGTCCACGACAGCGACACGCTGAGCATGGCATGGCGAGGCCCCCCAACCGAGGACAATAGACCAATGTCCCGGCAAGAGAGCAGAGGAAGACAGCCCACCGTCCCTGCAAAACTCCCCAAAACCGAGGGTTCGTAGAGCCAGGGGCAGCGAAGTACATGGCAAACAAGTCAGAGCGGCGGGAGGCCCAGAGCCACCGATCCTCCTCTTAGGCGCGCGCTTACCTGAATCTCCGATGCACCCCAAATATTCACATGATTGACCGGCACGCCTCTCAAGGATAGCGTTACCTCTGCATGGCAATGAAGGCGTGCTGCATTTGGACGGCGAACAACATCTGTACAACAAGAGAGCCCATGCATCGCACGAGCATGTTAGAAACGGCCGGTCCTGAAGGGCGGAAAACCCGAACTCAGTCGTCACCTCCGTCAGGGCCAATGCATAGTCTGGAAAAGACAAGTCGTCAAAGCAGGCCCGCCGAGGAAGCTTAACCCAAAAAGCTTCGACGGCAGAGCGGCTCGCCAACTGTCTGATCAAACCCTGCAAAGGCCGTGACTCAGAAGAGAGAGCGCCTAGGTGGCTCCGCCAAGTGGTGCCGAACCTGCACCAGCGAGCAAGTTCCTCTGCTCCACAGTCGGCATGCCGAAAGGTCTCAGAGCTGCGCCGGGAGGCGGATGATGCACTGTCGGGGCAGGGGGCCCACTTCCTGCCACGGCGGTAGTAGCCAGAGCAGCAGTCCCGGGATGAGCCTCTAGACGCTTGGCCAAAAGTCGCTCTTCCAGGGACAGATCGAGGTCGAGGGCGGCTGTTCGCTCGGGCGGCTCTGGTCCCCGTTTCCTGATGATGACCCATAGTAGGCATCCTGGTCGAGGGCGAGGACTGGTACGGGTCTCTTCGACACTCTGTTGCGTAGGTCGCGTCCGCATTGGGTGGCAAGGCCAGCCCCGGAGGGACAGCGCCGTGCCCTACTGGGATGGTCGGACCCATAATAGGATCCCCAGCACGCCGCCTGCATCCTCGCAAGAGTTGTCTGATCCAGCCCAGGAAGACGTCTGCTCGCGCTGCCCGCGACTGCCAAAGCTTCGGCAAGATACCCAGAAGGCTCCACCTCCATATCCGGGCTCGCGCCAATTAGATCGTTCCAGGCCATATCTCCAGTATCGGCTGCCGGAGCTGGGCGAACTCCGCCCGCTACAAGCAGCTGTACCTCCGCCTTGAAGTCCGAAATAGCTTGCTGTCCCGCAACATTTGCGGACTCCAGGTCTTTCTCAGGTCCTGGTCGAACTGGCGTTTCTGGGCAGTGAAGGCAGCTTTCATTTGCCGTTCGTACATGCCCCACTGTTCCCTTCTCGTGAGCATCTGGTCTTTGATCTTCCGGGCACGTTGATCCGCTTTCTTTGCTGAAGTCACGGCTCTCTGGAGATCTCGTCGAAGTCCTCCTTCCGGATCGGACTCCTCTTCGCTGGTAGGTCTGCCAGCACCGCGAGCTCCAAGCTGGCCGTATTGAACATCTACCTGGTCGTAGCGGAGGGTCGGCGCCCGAGTCGTTGGTGATTGGGCCCCACGCCAGAGCTGCCACGAGGCCTGCGAGGACCGCCAGCCTGAATCGCGATCCCATGCTCGGTTGTTCTTCTTGCCTCCGCCCATAGAAAGGAACCGAAGTTCCCGAAACTGGGGTGCAGAGTGATGTCCAGCCAGGTAGCGCAAAGCGCGGGCAGGAGGTTGCCGACCAGCCGATCTGGCCAGATGTAGTGTTCGCCTGAGCCGACAGCGCTTGCGACGCTGCCTTCTGTGCCAAGGAGGCGATGACACAGGTATGGCTCGGACGCGTGCCTAAGCACTGGGGTCTCCGGCAATGCCCCTATCGGGCTCGATCCGAGACGCCTTGTAGGCGCCTTAATGATTACAATAGGGCATGTTGTACTATAATAAAGGAGCCCCCCAAAATAGTATAGGTAATTATTTAGGCCCCTATATGTCTTCTCATTGTCAGGACTCCTTCCAGACTTCTGATGGAGGCAGTTGCAGGATCAAAGCCCTTCGGCCGAACTGCGATCGCTTCACTGCTACACCCCCGAAACCTAACATACCAAGCCCTAAACCCAAAGCCCAACGTCCTAAACTTCAGGCCTTCGTCCCATCCGACTTAATCCCTAAACGCTAGGCCTTGATTGTTACACCCCAGTGGCCCCAACGGCCCTAGCCCCATAAACCCTAAACCAATCGCTCACCAATATCAAACCCATAGAGTCATAGCGAAACCGTTTAGGGTTTAGGGTTCGGGGTTTAGTTGTCGTCATCACCTTACGCTGTAAGAGCCGTATTACCTGTTAGAGCAAGAACCAACCTCAAAAGCCGTTAAGCACAACAGCAAAGCCCACGGAAACAAAGCACAACCCTTTGACAAAAAAGACTGCTATGCTTCGTTAAACAACAAATGCATCGTAACTTATGACCCTAAATCCTCAGCGCCAGGCCATGCTAGCAGCAGCCACGATGCTGAACCAGCGCCTCACAAGAAGGTTGCCTTAAGAACCCCATGCAAAGCCTAAGATATAGGGACTTTCATATTTAGAACATGACTCCTTAAGGGCTTTCTTCGAAAGGTGGCTCCACTAGAAGTCACTCTAGGGGTTCTACACTATGCGAGGCCTGAACAAATCTCAAGAGCGCTTGGGGGGTAGATGCGACTCTGACGAATATACTTCTCGGGAAGAACAAGCTCGGGACAGTAGTACCAGTTGGCCAACAGTGAAAGCAAGACCAGCCCGTCATCGTCACCGTCATCGTCATCATAATATTCTTCTTTACGCTTTTTCATCGCTTTCTTCATTGGTCGTCAGGCACCCCCTGAGCACAGGAATACTCGACTCCTCCATCCTGATGCGCTAAAGCCCAAGGCAAAAAGCACCCGTTTGACCGCTCAGCCCGCAACCTCCAGAACTCCAAACAGCAAGCTCTGGATCCTGAACCCTTACCAATCAACTATAACTAGAATACAACCATGATGCAACGCTAACATAATTTCACCATAGCTATAACATAACTACAACATTACTGTAACATAATCTTAACACAGCAACAACAACACTATAATACAAATATAAAGTACAGTAACTATGACATGACTATTTCATACAACTATAAGAATACATAGCCCTAAGCCATATTCAAATTATTGACAAGCTACACCGCCCTAAACCCTAAACTGGCCCTAAACCCTAAACCCCTAAACCTTAAACCCCAAACCCCTAAACCCTAAACCCCTCAAGCCTAAAGCCTAAACCCTAAACCCCTAAACCCTCGGTGCACGGGCCAGGCCTGTGCAACGAAGTCATGGGCGAAGTGCCGGCACCTTGCGCACTTGAGGACTGCAACTTCTAGGGCTTAAGGTTTAGGGCTTATGGGTTTAGGGTTTAGGGTTTAGGGGTTAGGGTTTATGGGTTTAGCGTTTAGGGGTTTATGGGTTGAGGGGTTTGGGGTTTAAGGTTTCGGGTTCATGGGTTTGGGGTCCAGGGTTCAGGGTTTATGGGTTATGGGTTTAGGGGTTTATGGGTTGAGGGGTTTAGGGTTTCGGGTTTATGGGTCTAGGGTTTAGGGTTAATGAGGCTTCAAAGTCTGGACCTTATCTGAATCCGATAGAGCCCATCTTTTATGAAGGTTTCTTATTATGCTTCCCACTATAAAATCCTTAAAGAGGTAGGGTATTTGGCTGGGGTTAAGGTTATGTAGGGGCCTTTATAATTTGAATAGGGTTTGGGGGGGTATATCATACTATAAACATAATCAGGAACCCCCCCCAAAAAAACCCTATTCTAATTGTTCAGGCCCCCTACATTAAACCTAGGCTCCAGACTCTGAAGTTTCATGATAGGCTTCTCTCCGCACAGCCGCACAAAAAACGAACCGAAACACCTGAACGAAACCTTTACACCCCTGTAACCTCCTAAACCTTCAACCCTAAACCGTAAAAGCTAAACCCTAGATCCAAGATCCAAAGCCCTAAACCCTACACCCTAAAGCCCTAAACCCCAAACCCTAAAACCCTAAACCCCAAATCCAAAGCCCTAAACCCTAAACCCCAAAACCCTAAACCCGAAACCCCAAAACCCTAAGCCCTCAACCCTAAAGCCCTACGCCCTAAAGCCCTAAAGCCGGAAACCCAGCAGTCCTAGGTTCGAGCCATATTCTCTGGTTTAGGGTTTAGGGTTTAGGGTTTAGGGTTTAGGGTGTAGGGTTTAGGGTTTAGGGTTTAGGGTTTAGGTGGGTCACATAGGGGCCTAGATAGTTTTTACAGGGCTTTGGGGTTCCTTTTAGGGGTTCCTTGAAGGGTTCTATGGGGGCTACTACATGGGTTTAGGGCTCAGGGGCCTAGATAATTTCAACAGGGTTTTGGGGTATAGTGTACTATAAATTATAATAGGGACCCCCTCGAAAGCGCGTAGAATAGGGTTTTAGGGTATGTTGTACTATAAACAGGAGCCCCCCCCAAAAAAGGTATAGGGAATTATTGGGGCCCCTAAATTAAGTTAGCATATATTGTATAGTTCAGCATCAAGTCCCGGAGATTTTAAGACCCCCCGCGTGTTGCGCTATACCATAAGCATATCATAAGAGTATGGTAATGGTTCATCTGTTTGGAGGCATTGCCGCGCCCATTGCTTTGATTGCCCAATTGCCCATATAAATGTTCTAATATTAATTAGAATCTTAGGTATTGACTAAAATACTAGAAGATTTTTCAGTCTAACTACGACTGAAGACTAGGCTTTTTAATATGTTAAGACTGATGGAAAAGCGAGTGTGTAAGTCGTGTTGCGCGACTGAAGATGTTGAAGAGTTTGACGGGTTTAAGACATGTAATAAATGCCGAGAAGCGAAAAGAAAATGTAACAAGAACAAATCAGAATGAATATCATCAAGTGAGAAGAGAAGAGAGAGCAAAGGGAAGCCAAGTATGCGCAGAATGCGGACACAAAATAAAACACGAAAACTGGGATGCCCATTTCCATTGTGCGTTACATCCTAATTCGGAACTACATATATTGACGAAAGGATATTTAACGAAATTAAGCAGTTTAAGGAAAGAGGGCAAACTAAACGACAAATTACAAGCAGAAACTAAGGCAGAATACGAAAAGCAGAAAAGGGCAATACGCAAACGATAAAACGAACAATTTCCTAATAACTTGGCTGATGAAGAGGAAACGCCAGAACCCCAACCTGAACCCGACAAACAAAAAAACCCGATGTTGATAAAATATTCAATCATGTCCATCAGTTCCTGATGAATTCCTGATGAATGATGAGTTTCTAGAAGATTACTTTATGCTTTTTTGGTAAGCATAAGGACAGAATAGTTGTTGACAATCCAGTTGATGTCACCGAAGCGAAAGCAACGACAGCAGACACCGAAAAGGCTTCATGAGAATACCATTTCCATTTTCTAAGGTTAAGGATTTCGGGTTGGGAATGTGGGTTTTTCTGTAGGGGTATTGGTGTCTGGGGTTTAGGGTGGGTTTCTTCGTGTATGGGTATTCTGGTGGTTCCATCCTAGGGGTCTTGCTATGGGTCTTTCGGTGGGATTGGGGATTGAGGTATAGGTTGTTATGGTGTTGGGTCTCCAGGTGGGTCGTTCCTATGGGTCTTTCGGTGGGTTTAGGGTTGAGGTCTATGCTGTTATGGTTTGGGTGCCAGGGGGGTGTGCATGGTTAGGGAATTCAAACGGCAGGTGCTAACCCTAAACCCTCAATCCTAAACCCTAAATCCCTAAACCCTAAATCCTAAACCCTAAATCCTAAACCCTAAACCTCATTAACCCTAAATCCTAAACCCTAAACCCTATAAACCCTAAACCCTAAACCCTCAACCGACCCGAAGTGGAGGGCCTCTTTGTGCTGCTGGAGAGACGTCGATGTTAAGCAAATGCCAGGCCGGAGTTTCGGGTGTAGGGGAAGTTTATGGGTTTAGGGTTTAGGGTTTAGGGTCTGTTCAGCGTTTCGGTTTTTGGATTAAGTATCCTAAGAGTAGGGGCTTAGGATTAAGGGTTGGTTCCAGGTTTAGCTGAAAGGCATTTTTAAGCCTTGTAGCTGCAGCCCCAGATTTTTAAACGATCGAGTTGTTGACGCTGTCGTGGGTACTTTCATGCTCGTGGTAGGGCGCTTGCCGCTTTTATAAATTGCACACGTAAACCGTGTATGTGAAGCATAGACGTGTGTGCCAGTATGTATAGATACATCTGAACTTGTCCATATGTGTACATACATAGGTGCAACATCTTATGTTTTCTAGAATTCTGGAAGAGTTTCAGGGTTTGGGGCTTTGGGCGGCGGGCCCAGTCCCGATCGAGACATGTAGGATCCCGCTAGAAGCGGAGGGGTTCGCTAGCGGAGTTGCTTGAGCCGGCGCACATCGAAGAGCATGGTCTCCCTTGCCTTCCAACAGTCATTTCTATATATCTCTGTATATATATATATACACATACATGTAGATATATATATATATATATCTATAGATGAATATAATAATCTGTATGTGTATATATATATATATATGTATATGTGTATGTATATGCATATGTACATGTATGTGTATGTATGTACATATAACACTATGAATTTCAAGAGCTTGGCCCCTGGACCTAAACTCTGAAATCTAAACCCTAGTCCGCTTTCTTAGTTTAGGGCTTTAGGGATTTAGGGTTTAGGGTTCCTTGACTCCGGTCATATAGTTTAAGGAAGTACATGATACCCCATCCACTCTACTCTTCGGCTTGGCGTCATCCCCAACATGGGTAGTTCTCTAAGTTGGGGTCCCTGTTTCGGTCCCCAAAATAGCACGGCACCCTTATAGAAGGGACCCTAAACGGGACCCTAATTTAGAGAACTACCTGAATCGACAACTCTAAATCTTACACTCTAAACCCTGAACCCCAAGACCTAAGCATTAAACCCTAAACTCTAAACCGTGAGCCTTAAAACATCAACCTCCAAAGACCCAAACAAACTCCTAAACAGACAACCCGAAACCAAACCCTAAACTAAACCCTAAACCCCTAAACCCCTAAACCCCTAAACCCTAAACTCTAAACCCAAAGCCCTAAACTCACGTGGTGCCTTGGGACTTTTTTTGCTTCCTCCCTCCCAGGACTGCCGGGGGGGGCGGCCCGGAGAGAGGCTGCGGTGAGACCTCGGAGCCTTCATTGGCCCTCCGCGAGTTCGTTTTTAGGGTTTAGGGTTTAGGGGTTTAGGGGTTTAGGGGTTTAGGGGTTTAGGGGTTTAGGGGTTTAGGGGTTTTAGGGTTTTAGGGGTTTTGGGTTTTAGGGTTTTAGGGTTTTAGGGTTTTAGGGTTTTAGGGTTTAGGGTTCAGGGTTCAGGGTTTAGGGCTTAGGGTTTAGGGTCTGAGGCTTTATTTTGTAATTTGGGTTTAGGGCTTTAGGCTTTTGGGCTTTTGGAGGTTTAGGGTTCAGGGCTTTACATGGCGGGCTTTAGGGTTTAAGGATTTAGGGTGGTGTTTGTGTTTCTAGTTCATGGGTTTCATTTTCAAATTCAGGCTCTCTCTGTAAAAGTTTCAGAAATGTTGCCATTCATGGGGTCTTAAGGGCAAAGTTGTGGGTGCTTTTGGGGGTTTGTCTTGGAGACTGGGATTCGGGGTTCCGGGTTTCGGGCTCAGGGTGTAGGTTCACGCATGTTTCTGGCGACTAGGTTTCAGTCTTACATTAAGTGGCACGAGAAGGCTGCCACCAGGCCTCAAGCATGTCCCGACTTTGTCAGAGACGTGTGGGTGGCACAAGCTCCTACATGATGTTCCTAAACCCTAAACCGCCGCATCTAGAGCCGAAGCTCTATTTGGATAATGCTGTAGGTGTGAAAAGCTCATGTGAGTCGCACGAGAATTAGTATGTCCCAAAGACTTGCATAGACTCAGAAACTGAACGCACCGAAGCTCAACCGAACATGCGTCTAGTTGGCAAACCCTCGATTTAGGGTTTAGGGCAAAGACGGTGCCCAACCAACGTGTTTCTTCTACTTGCAGCTGGCGTAACAGCCATTGACTGGACCGTAAACGATAAGATACAACCTCCTGAGGGTGTGCTCGGACTGGGTGAGACGGAAGCATTGAAGGTGCGCAGGCTCATTTTTTCAGGCCTAAAAGGTTAGAAAGAAGTTTGGGGGGGGGTCTATACTCTGATTACGGAGGGATGATACATGGATGCTATTACTGAGTAACATGGAGGACAGAGAATACCACCATTATTCCTTAGGGTTCCTTTCCTTACCATACTTCTACTATCATGTAAACCCCAACCCCATTGTTCTAAGTATGAAGACGCCCCCTACCCTACATTGTTGTGCTGCGTGCTGTTGACAGTTGCGGATGACAACGAAGGCTTGTAGTCAAAAAGCCTGGGTAAGTAGTATATGACACTCTGCCTTAGGGTTCCTCATTATAGCTATGCTAGAATATAACCTGAAACGCTGTTCTAATTATGAAGGCCCCTGTAGCAAGCTGCTTGGTCGGGGAAGCTTGTAAACAACCCTGGCCCTGCCCAGGTTCTACCCGGTTTCGGCGCCCAAATTCTGAGACAAGGTTTGAGAATGCCTGCTACTACCAAATACCCTACACTCTAAACCCCTGATGCCTAAACGGGCCTAAACCAATATACCGATACCCCAACATTTGAGAGGGAGGTCGTTGAGTTACCTCGAAAGCCCAGCAGCCACCTCGCAATGCCATAAGAGTAGCATGCAGTTGGAAGCAAATTACATCCGAGAACCTCGAGCAAGGCAGGAAAGCTCAGGGGAACCCTAAACCCTAAACCCCAAAACCCTAAACCCTAAACCCTAAAACCCTAAAACCCTACACCCTAAAACCCTAAACCCTAAACCCCTAGGGTTTATGGGGTTCGGGCTGTTAGGTCGGAGGATTCATGGTCTAGGGCTCTAGGATTCAGGGCTCAAGATGGCTCAAGACCTTGGGACTTGGGTTTAGAATGGCTTAGTGCAGAAGCCATAATAATCAGAATAGGTTTTGGGGGTATCTTATACTATGATTATAATAAGGAACACCCCAAGACAGTGTTGGCAATAATTAAGGCTCCTATATTGGGCTGCTAGTTTCTCGGGGTTCAGGATCTTCAGGACCACCACTATCTGGGTTCAAGGACGACACGGTTCGGGTGAAGGGTTCCGGAAAAGCCCATGAAATTCATAATGTAGCGGCATTAATAATTAGAATAGGGTTTCGGGCATACGGTACTATACATATATCTATATATTATGTGTGTGTATATATATTTATAGAGAGAGAGAGAGAGAGCGAGAGCGAGAGCGAGAGCGAGAGCGAGAGCGAGAGCGAGAGCGAGAGCGAGAGCGAGAGCGAGAGCGAGCGAGGGACGTTACTCATTGGAATAGGGTTTCCGGCACACCACACTGCAAAGACATACGAGTATAAACCGTATAGCATAGTAAGTTTGACTATCCACCCTAAACCCTAAACCCTAAACCCTAAACCCTAAACCCAGTGCTCCGACTCCCTTTTCTTTCACTCCCAGGGCCGCAGGATTCGGGGTTTCATTGATGCAGCTGCTTCGCGGCCTGTACTATACTATAGGGGCCTTAATAACTAGAATAAGGATTGAAAGTATATACTATAATTAGAATAAGGAACCCACCAAACACATCAGGCCCCCAATAGTACTAGTATGCGAGCTGCAATATCAGAACACCCCAACATCTGCGTCTTTGTTCGTCCGGTCATGATTAGAAGGTCCTCTAACAAGGTCTACCCACGTATTAAGGGCTTTTAGTTTAGGGTTAAAGAACTCCCGACCTCAAACCTGTATGCACAATCCCTGAAAAACCGCAGGAGACGCCACTTATATCCTTGTGAAACCCTAACACCCTTTAATAGCCTGAACCGTTATGAGACCCTGAAAAACCGTATACAGCCCTGTGAAACCCTTTCAAAAATTCCTTCTAAAGCAATAGGACAGAGGCCCCCAGAAACCCCTCCCTGGAACCCTAGTCCCAAAACCCTAAAGCCTCAACCCTCAACCCTAGACCCTAAACCCTGCACCCTAAACCCTGAACCCTAGAACCCTAAACCCTGAAGCCGAAGCCCTAAAGCCTCAACCCTAAACCCTGAACCCTAGAACCCTAAACCCTGAACCCTAAGCCCTAAAGCCTCAACCCTGGAACCCTGAACCCTAAACCCTGAACCCCAAGCCCTAAAGCCTCAACCCTAAACCCTAAACCCTGAACCCTAGAACCCTAAACCCTGAACCCTAAGCCCTAAAATCCCTGAAACCCTGGAACCAGAGACGGGGCCTCCCCATCACTTCCCCTTCCCCTTCTTGCCGCCCTTCTTCGGATTTGCGGCCTCAAGTCATTAGGGTGTAGGGTTTATAATAGAGGGTGTAGGGGTTTAGGGGTGTAGGGGTTTAGGGTTTAGGGGTATAGGCTTTAGGGGTTTAGGGGTTTAGGGGTGTAGGGGTTTAGGGGTTTAGGGGTATAGGCTTTAGGGGTTTAGGGGTTTAGGGGTTTAGGGGTTGAGGGTTTAGGGAAGTCAGTCTGGAAGGCTTGCAAAACGGGGCCTCTAGAATTAGACGAAGCCTTTTTTTCGGGGTTTCTGGGGTTCTGTAGTATTTTATCACGGGTTCTTAGTATGCTGTAAGGTTCTCTAGGATCTTTTAACGGGCTTTTACAATAGTTCTTGACAAGAAGGCCTTCAGACTTTGAACAAGGTTCTCGGATGGTGGTCTAGTCTCGCCATGAGTACGTATACATAATCACGTACGGACTATATACCCTAAACCCTAAACCCTAAACCCTAAACCCAAAACCCTAAACCCAGGGATATAGCTCGAGTCTAGACTTCGAGGTTCAGAACTCCTGGGTGGGCTCGACGCGTGTCTTGTAGAGGCAAAGTGATAAGTGCGAGCAGGAAGGGTTTAGGATTTAGGGCTTTAGGGTTTAGGATTTAGGGATTTAGGGTTTAGGGCTTAGAGTTTAAGTTTAGCGTTGCTGGGTTTGGGGTTTAGGGTCAGCGGATTCCTCCTAAACCCTAAACCCTCCTAGAAAATACCCTGAAGTCTGGTCCGCGGTGCTTCCTACTCGAAATGCCCACAGCGCGCTGAGGGTTGAGGGTTTAGGGTTCAGGGTTTCCGGAAAACTATCCGTTCATTAATACTCACTCACCGATTACACAGTCGAAAAACTCCAAAACCGCAAACTAAAACCCTGAAGCGCTTAACCCTAGATCGCCCGGTCCCCAACCACCGACATGTGGAAAGCCTAAACCCTGAAACCAGAAACCCTAAACCCTAAGCCCTGAAACCAAAAACCCTAAACCCTATATACCCTAACTCCCGAAGCCTAAGCCCAGCACGCTAAGACCAGACCTGAACCCTGAACAGAGCGCACATTACCGGATCACGCCTCGGGTGGGGCGTTTTTCGCCTCTTCCCGGGCCTGCCGCGATAGATAAGAGCGGGGAACTTTTGGGGTCTAGGGTTTGGGGCTTGGCATTTGTAATACTATATAATAGTACCATATACTATAATATAATACAGTATATATGCAATACAGCATGCTAATATACATATATATATATATATATACACACTCATACATATGTTATATATGTATACTATATATATATATATATATCATGTTGTGGAATGTAAACATAACATATACGGAACATTGAATAAGACCCAACGACGGCGCTTTCAGGCTGTGCCTTGCAATTAGTTAACTGTATCCATTCTAGAGTCTGTGGGAGCCGCACAACCCCAAACCCTAAACACTAACCTTAAATCCTAAACCTTAAACCGCCCAACGGTTTAACTTAGGGTTTAGGGTTATACGAGCCACAACAGCTAGAAATCCTGGCCGTCAGGCTCTAAAGTTGTCGGTTCAAGCCCAACCTCCCCCTAAGTGCTGCAACCCGGTCCCCACCAGTGTCAGAAACCCTGAACCCTAAACATCCCTAAACCCTAAACCCTCAACCCTGAACCCTAAACCACCCTCCCGGACCTTCTCCCCAGTTATCAGGTGGTCGAACTCCCTGAGCTGATCCAGCTCCTCCTTCCTGCAAAAAGAGGCGCTGGAGCTTCGAGTTTAGGGTTTAGGGTTTAGGGGTTTAGGCGTTTAGGGTTTGGGGTTTTAGGGTTTAGGGTTTAGGGTTTAGGATTGGGGGCTTAGGACTCCGTTTATATAACCTGTCAGGGTTCCCTGTAGTATTCCGTTTAGGGTTCCCTTTTCGGGGTTACTATAAGGATTAGTCTACAGGGCTTTAGGGATTAGGGGTTAGTGCCCTAGGCTTTTGGGTTCAGAGGTTCGGGGTTTAGGGTCTAGGGTCTGGGGGTTTAGGTCTTGAGGCCTTCGGAGGCCAACAGGGTTTAGGGTTTAGGGTTTAGGGTTTAGGGTTCAGGATCTAGCGCCGTGGCGATATTCCGTAGACTCCACGACTGTAAGGTCTTCACCGTACAGTAGAAGCCAGAAAGCTGGAACATTGTTATCCTAACCCTAAACCCTCAGCCCTAAACCCTAAACCCCTAAACCCTAAACCCTAAACCCTCAGCCCTAAACCCTAAACCCTAATGCCCTACAGGTAAAGTATAGAGGATCCTAGCACTAATCATGGGTCTCAGGTGCTGAAAACAAACACGACAAACCTTGAACGGGAGTTAGGGTTTAGGATTTAGGGCCATTTAGGGAGTTAGGGTTTAGGATTTTTAGGACCATTTAGGGTTTAGGATTTAGGGCTTAGTTTAAGGGCTGTAAGCCCCAAGCTCCTAGCAAGTTTTGGTAGCTGAGTAGGTGGGGCTCCAAGGGTCCTATCATAAACTCAAAAACACCCCCCCCCTTCATCCCTTAACGCCTAAGCCCCAAACCCTTCGTTGGCCAGGGAACCCGATACTAGTCCGTAGGGCTCCGTATTGCAATGATCGAAAACCTAGCCCAAAGCCAAACCTAAAACCCTCATCCCCCAATCCTAAACCCTAATTGTGACTGCCTGTCAGACTGAGTTCATGGCAGGTGTCATCTTTGGTTGGATGCTTTTAGTTTCACGCTGAAGGTCGGAGGGGCCAGCGACGAGGCAGATAGTCAAAGGGGTGCAGTACAGTTTAAAGAATTCTGAAAGCATCTAGAGTGAATCCCAAGTCACTTGACTCCCATACTCTGCTGATTCCAGGGCTTAGGCATTCAGGCTTCAGGGTTTAGTAGGGCTTAGGGGCTTAGGGCTCAGGGAAGCCCTGCATGCACTCACCGGCATAAGATTAGGCCCAAATCAGTCACAGATTATAGGTCTTTCGTGATACCCCAAGGTACATCCCTGCACCGTAAAACCCTAAAAACCCAACAAAACACAGCATTTGCGCTAGCTTCACTGCTCCAAAACGCGGCGGGCGCTGCAAGCTATAGGGTCTGGACCGACGCCCCAAGGATGCCCTAAACCCTGAACCCTATACCCTAAACCCTAAACCCTATACCACCCCAAACTCCTGATCCTTAACCCCCAAAGGCCCCTAAACCCGAAAGCCTCAACTCTAAGCCCTGCATCCCTCATGGGCTGAGCCCCATAATCCCCTCCCGAAACCGGAAACCGAAACTCCTAAACCCTGGACCCTGAAGCTACAGAGTTTAGGGTTTAGGGTTTAGGGTTTAGGGTTTAGGGCCCAAAACCCCTTAAGCCACAGATCCCCCCGAGGCCCAATTCCTGATCCAACTTCCTGGACCCAACGTCCGGAAGTCCTCAAAAAATCGCTGGGGATCCCTCATCCTAGGGGTCCATGTGCGCTCATGTCGGGCGTCTAGGGTTTAGGGTTTAGGGTGTAATTTTAAAGTTACCACACCGGAACCTTTACGGCCTAAGTATGTGCTTCATAGGTCCGCGGCCCGAAGAGTATGACCCTGAACCCCCCCTCCCAAAGCCGAGAGCGGCAGTCACCCAGGGTCCAGCAGAAAGCCGTCCGAGACAGAGGGCCAATGAACTCTTGAACCTGCAAAACATACAGCCGAAGGGTCTAGGGTGTACTTTGTATAAAGAGCCGTATATTTACCAAAATAAGGCGTTGGTGTGTGGTAGACTGCATTTGTATAGCGACGCTGAGGTCATCTTACTGCTACTGGAAGTTCTGCAAACTCCCATACTAAGGAGGTTTGGAGCCGAGCGGTTGCAAAGCCATTGTTAGGGTTTAGGGTTTAGGGTTTAGGGTTTAGGGTTTAAGAGGGTGTTCCAAGTTTCCAGCGGGTCATAAACTGTAGACTAGACCTCTGATTTAATGAACCCCGCTGCCCTTCATATGGAAACCCTAAACCCTAAACCCTAACCCCTTCCTTAAGGACCCCAAACTATGAGGGCCCTACGGAAACCCTAAACCCTTAAGGACCCTAAACTATGAGGACCCTAAAGGGCTGTTAAACAAAGCAGGAGCACCAACTATCAGACCACGGCCTTCAAAACCTCAAGCCCTAAACCCTAAACCCTGAACCAACAACTCTAAACCCTAGATCTTAAACCCCAAATCTTAAGCCCTAAATCCTAAACCAAAAACTCCAAACCGTAAAAGTTAAACCCTGAACCAACAACTCTAAACCCTAAACCTTACACCCTAAGCCAAAAACGCTAAACCTTCAAACTTTAACCCCCAAGCCACCAGGGCACCTTGCCCTAAACCCTAAACCCTAAACCCTGAACCCTAAACCCTAAACCAGGGCACCTTGAGCGGCCGGTTCTTCAGCTGCTGCACCCGTCGCGCCGTCAGCACACGGTCGACCTGTTCGTTTCCAGGAGTCCCTCAAGGGTAGGGCTTTAGGGGTTTAGGGGTTTAGGGTTTAGGGTATAGGGTTTAGGGTTTAGGGTTTAATTAGGGTTTAATTAGGGTTTAGGGTTTAGGGGTTTAGGGTTTAGGGTTTAGGGGTTTAGGGTTTTGGGTTTTGGGTTTTGGGTTTAGAGTTTAGGGTTTAGGGTGGCTTCTTCTAAGGGTTCCTGGCGGTTCAAGGCTCCTTTTTGTTTTGGGTTGAAGTTCTTTTCAGGGTTCTGCTGAGACCGTACACCCAACCCATAGGCCCTAAAGTAGTTCCTTTTGGGTGTTCATAGAATCCTATGAGGTAACCCTAAAAAGGAACTACTATGGGGCCTATACCTAAACCTTCTCGTTAGGGCTTGTGTGGGCTCTGTGCCGTGGGTGTTAAGCCCATAAATCCTGAAACCTAGACCCTTAACCCTAAACTCTTAAACCCTAAACCCCTAAATCCTAAACCCGAAAGTAGGATTTGTCGGAGCTCTGATATATTATGCAAGCATCATGCCCAAGAACCTCGGTCAAATACAGTCTTGAGCTTACGGTGCCGAATCCCAAACCATATCCTGGTTGCATTTGCGAACAAGTTGCTTACAGTTGCGACGGACGTTAACAGCAAAAGATGAGCGTTATCACCACAACCATAATTTATGTCATCGATGCGACAGTCGTCACTGGTTTACGTTTGCCGGCGTACCTCGCAAAGGGACCATACTATATTCAGTCTCTTCGAAATGTCATCATTATCCCCAGCTGCTGTCCGAAGCTTACCTTTTGTGTCTGTGTGCGTGCACGAAGTCGGCGTTACACATAGACACAAAGCTATAAAATGTAATCCGTACATGCATATATATATATATATACACATGCATATCTATAACTATGTCTGTACCTATGTCTATCTCTCTCTCTACATGAGATTTACATCTATATTTAGATCTCTAAAACATATCTGTGTCTATATATGCACGCATGTCTATCTATATGTTATACATTTACACTTATCTTCGTTTTTATACATATATAGATGTATGTATGTGTGTACATGTATGTATATATATATATATAGAGAGAGAGAGAGAGAGGGAGATACCTCTATCTGCCTGTGCCTGTTTGATCTTGCGCTTGTGTGACAATTTGCGTGGTAGCCTTGTTCCTCGGCAAGTCTGTGTCCGTTTATACATTCCGTCTAGCGCTCCATATCGTTGCATATATATATATATACACATAGATATAGATATAGATATACACACATGCTCGTATGTATGTATGTATGTATGTATGTATGTATGTATGTATGTATGTGTGTATGCCAGTGTATATGTATGTGTATATATGCAGACACACATACATACATACATACATACATACATACATACATACATACATACATGCATACATGCATACATAGATACATACATGCACATAAACAGATACAAAGCACATACACATACTGCATACATGGAATTTGAACGTCTAAAGTTTTACACCCTGATCCCTCTGTGGCCCACCTCCCAAAGCCCCCCAACACAGCCACACGGCCCGAGGACGTGCAACAGATCTTCGGCTCAGCCTTGAAGAAGGCGCCTCAGGGATCGTCTTTTGTTTCGTATCTCATTGCAAGGTCATTCCCCGTTATTATAGGAAGCCCAGAGCCGGCGAAGCCCAAGTAGAATTATGTAACCCTAGACCCCGGACCCTAATACCTGATACCCTAATGCCCTAAACCCTAATACCCCTAAACCCTCTGTAGCCCTGCTTCGATACTCCCTGGAGCCCTGGAGCCCTGGCGAGGACCGGCAGGCTGCGGCAAGCTTCCTCCAGCAGATGGGCATCCGGTCATCAGGCAGAGCCTGCGTTGTCATGATGGGTTTAGGGTTTAGGGTTTGGGTCATGGTGATGTCGTCCTTGTTGCTGCTACGGTTGTTATATATTTGTTACGGATGATGGTGGCTGTGTGGGTTTATTGAGTGATTTTCATGGGTTGTGTCCCGTGGTTGTTTTGCTGCTGTCGTGCGGGGCGAGCCTGTGCAGTCATAGCGCTGAGCGCTCGGAGCTTTGGGACCCTAACCCTAAAGGAATGGACAGAGAGTCCTTGCTGGGTAGGGGTACGGGTGCATAGGGCCTAGGGTTTCGAGAAACCCCAAACCCTCAAACACCAAGCTTTTACGCCAAATCCCTAGCCCCTGAGTCAAAGCCCTAGCCCCTGATTAGAACCTTCGACGGCCCTAAACCCAACATCCGCAAAGCCGCAAACCCCACAGAGGAGGCCCTTGTCCGCTTCAGTGCCTTGTGCTTTCCGTCGGCTGAAGATTTTTTCTCCGCTAACCGAGATTGAAAGGGTTCAGGGTTTTGGGGCTCCGCATGGTTTTCTACAACTACCCTGAACCCTACACCCTACATAAGGCCTAAGGAGGTACCTGGGTCTGGGGTTTAGGGGTTAGGGGTTTTGAGCTTAGGGTTTAAGTGTGTCTGGGGTTTAGAGTGTTTGCGTTGTAGAGCTTCGGAATGACAGGGGCCTGAGGGTTAAGATAAAGGCCGTAGTAAATTGTCATACTGTTTCTGTGTCCCAGTATCAACTGTAGTATGATATACCCACAAATCCTGTTCTAACTGTTGAGGCCCGTATATGGGTGGTTCTCTAAATTAGGGTCCCTTTTGGGGTCCTTATTATAATACGGCACCTATTATTTAGGGTACCCCAAGAGGGACCATAATTTTGACAACTACCCATATAAGTGGTTCAGGGTCGACCGAAGCTGCTGCCCATATGCGGGCGCTTCGCAGGCAGCGCGCCTGAGATGATCATCAGGGAGGTCACGAAGGCAGGGTGCGGCAGAGGGCATCCAACGCAACCCCCAAGACCAAAACCCCAAGACCAAAAAAACCCTAAACCTTGAAAAACAACACCCTAAACACACCCTCCCAAAAAAGCCCCAAGCCCCAAACCCTGGCACCCCAACCTTCCAAACTTGAATTCATCAACCCGCGCACTCGCAGCCATGTCGCACCCTTTGTCGTACTCTTTATCTTTACGTCCTACGGTTGATGGACAAAAATTCTGCATGACCCAAAAATAGTATAGTACAATAAATCATAATAAATCCCATAGTTTAACTATACAGGGTCATGCAGGATTTTGTCCATCAACAGTATGTCACCCTGAACCTGAACCCTCGAAAATTCCATGTCGAAGCCCCGCAAACCCGGATCTCAGGTCTTCACCTACATCGGCTTCCGTGTCGGTGGACTGGGCCTCTTTTCTGCACTCCTAGTCTCTGCTTTTTGGGACTACATGGTTTGCGAAGGGATTCGAGATCGAAGGCTTTAGGGCTTTCTGAACATCCTTGCGGTTCTACGGTTTGGGCTTTGGGCTCTGAGGGTTCATAGGTCTTCAAGGTAGCATCAACATAGAAGGAGAAGCAAGATAGGGTTTAGGGTAGCAATACTGAATCATCAAGACGGTGACTGACATCATCATTCAACTACTTGCATCTCTATCTTCTTAACTTCAACCTCCTGGTTGTCGCCGTCAGCAGTGTAAGCAACAAGGATCTGAAGAATAACAGCAAGAATAGTCCTGTTTACAAGTACCTCTTAGAGCAATTTTCGAAGCACTAGCACAAGAACGTCAGCAGACAATAGGATTTCGTGGACCAGCAAAGGCTATGGGCCTCGCTTCCGATGCTTGAATCCAACCCACGTCGCTGGCGTAGAGGCGCCTGCAGGGAAGAGATGCTTGGATTCAGGAGACGGTATGAGCAAAAAGGCCGCAGGGTCTGACGATCTTGCCCCAGATAGATCTGGTTTCAGGTATCAGTGTAGAGGGGAGTTGCTGAAGGTTCTGCCCAGTGGTTTCGGCGGTACTCATAAAGGCCCCTCATCCAACCTTCCAAAGCATACTGGTGCCACAAACAGCGGGCGAAGTGGTTCAGGTACTGTAGCAGCCTAAACCCTAAACCCTAAACCCTAAACCCGGAACACTTACTTCGGGTTCCTTCTGAAAGCTGTAGTACACCCCAAAACCTGCTTCGAGTCGTTAAGGCCCCTGTGCTACGTGCATACTACACTCCCGAGCTCGGTGCTTGGTAGCCCGGTATTCACAACATGCCCAAACCCTCAACCCCTAAACCCTCAACCCTCAACCCTAAACCCTAAACCCTCGACCCTAAACCCTCAACGCCAGATCCTAAACTCTCTGCCCTGGGCCCACATGCCCGGGTCTGGGCCCCAAACCCTCAGCCCCGAGCCCGAAACCCCCGAAACCCGAAACCTTCCAGCCGAGACCCCAAGTCCCGACGCCCCAAACCCTAAACCCTAAAACCCTAAAACCCTAAACCCTAAACCCTAAACCCAAAAAAACCTAAACCCTAAAACAAACCCCCAAGCCGGCAGGGTGATTTGGCGTCGCTGAAGGCCGTCGCATGCCTGCAAATCTCGGACGAGGCAAAAGCTGCCTTGGGAGGGTTTGAAGGGGCGTAAGGGTTTAGGGGTTTAAGGGTTTAAGGCTTTAAAGGTTTAAGGGTTTGAGGATTTAAGGGTCTAAGGCTTTCAAGGGTTGAGGGTTGAAGGGTCCGGCAGGCTGATGGAGCATGGAAGTGAGTAAACAATTCAAGGTCCACGCATTAGGCAATTTCTGTGCAGCTCTCCATACAAGAATGCTCCACAGGAGCAGTCCCCGGCCACCACCTTTTGCAGCCAATTGCTCCGACCAAGAAAAATAAAGCTGCACCTCACACTAATTAGCAGCAGCCGCACAGCCATATGCCAGTCATCATCGCCATAATCGTCAGCATCATCACCATCATCCATTGTCCATCATCGTCATCGTCATCGTCATCGTCATCGTCATCGTCATCGTCATCGTCATCGTCATCGTAATCATCATCATCATCATCATCATCATCGCCATCATCGTCATCACCATCGACATCATCATCATCATCATCATCATCATCATCACCATCATCACCATCATCATCATCATCACCATCATCACCATCACCATCATCACCATCATAATCATCATCATCATCATCAGGAACATCATCATCGTCGTCATGGTCATCATCATCATCGTCGTCATCGTCATCACCATCATTATCACCATCATCATCACCACCATCACCATCACCATCACCGTCATCATCATCATCATCATCATCATCATCATCACCATCACCGACAACATCATCATCACCATCATCATCATCATCATCACCGCCACCACCATTACCATCATCATCATCATCATCCTCAATATCATCATCATCATCATCATCATCATCATCATCGCCAGCATCACCACCATCACCATCACCACCACCACCATCACCACCACCACCATCACCACCACCACCATCACCACCACCACCACCATCAGCATCAACATCAGCATCATCATCATCATCATCAACATCATCTTCATCCTCATGATCCATCACCATTATCATCACCATCACCATCATCACCATCAGCATCACCATCAACATCACCGACAACATCACCATTACCATCACCTTCAAAATTATCACCATCAGCATCCGTATCAGTAGCAGCATATGCGTCGGGAGCTCAAACAGCTGTATGAGAAGCATCGTCATGGCCTCTGTCGCCTGTGTTCCTGGCATTCTGGTCAGCCAGGCCATCTCTCCGCAGCTAAATCCCGCTTACTATAGGGTATAATGCGGGGCTAAGGCTGGGCTCCTCCAGTATCTCCTCCAGCTTGAACTTCTCCGTCTCATAAGCCAGGCGTGCGGCCTGTTGCCGTCTGTTTCTTCAGGTTCGCGTTGTACGGGTCATTCATTAGCACACCCGACGGACCCGACATCCGACAGCACGACAGCACCGGCCCACATAAACTATGCAATCCTAGATACACAGCAAATCAGATTCGGGAGCACACTGTAGCGACAAGCACCCGCAGAGGCAGTCTTGGAATTCATCAGGGCAACGCAACGGCTTCTATAAAAGCAGAACTCGCGGACCTTCACCTTCAATGCTGAACTGAGAGTCCCACAGCCCGGTTTGTGAGCGTGATGTAGCTGTCTGGATTGCGCTCCAGGGTGCGATCGTAGCACTTCACGGCCTCTGGTGGTTCATTCTTGTTGGAAGATCTAAGAATCTAGATTGCGCCGGCTTTGAATCGGGCGTCCTATAGTGATGATGAGAACAACCAGGCACTAGCACAGGAACAGGATAAGGAGGAGGAGGAGGAGGAGTAGCAGTAGTAGTAGCAGTAGCAGTACTANNACCACCACCACCACCACTACTACTGTGTGCCGGGAATTTAGAACCACTACAGGGTGCAACCTGACCACCAATCTTGTCATCTCGGCCATCTTGGTCTGCATGGTATACTAGTCACTAGTCGGGCAAGTGGGGCAAGAGGACCAAGATTGCACAAATGACCTGGTCATCTTGACCCTCCAAGAGAACCAAGATGACCAGGGCAGCGAGCAAGATGACCAAGCTGATAAGACTGCAAAATAACCAACATCCAAGATTACCGGCAACCTTAGTCACTAAGTGGTTCTAAATTCCGGGCACAGTCGACTCCTACTACTGCTACTGCTACT
>CAJNDV010031314.1:17653-30281 GCA_905221635.1 Symbiodinium sp. CCMP2456 | reverse complement strand
TAGGGTTTAGGGTTTTGGGCTTTTTACGGTTTGGGTATGTCTGTACGTGTCTATATCCAGGCAGCCATGCATCCCAGACCCCTTCCATCCGCGCATGCGTGCATTCATTCATGCATGCATGCCACAGCATGGGCACAAACATGCATACCCTAAACCTTAAACCCTCAACCNNACCCCTAAACCCCTAACCACTAAACCCTAAACCCCGAAACCCTTAAACCCTTATGACTACCCTAGGACATAGGAGAACCCTAAACCCTAAACCCTAAAACTCTAAAACCCTAAACCCTGAACCCAAAACCTAAACCCTAAACCCTACACCCTAAAACCCTAAAGCCCTAAACCCTGAACCCAAAAACCTAAACCCAAAACCCTATAGGAGGTAGTTGGGGGGGGGTGCTGGTAAGCCCCTAAATCCACATCCCAAAGAAGAGAGGCGGCCTTAGAGGCTTCAGGTTACAGGCTGGTTTAGGGTTTAGGGTTTAGGGTTTAGGGTTTGGGGTAGGGTTTAGGGTTTAGGTTTTAAAGTTTAGGGTTTAGGTTTGAAAGTTTAGGGTTTAGGTTTCAAGCTTGAGGGTTTAGGGCTTAGGTTTTAGGGTTTTAAAGTTTAGGGTGCACGGTTTAGGGTTGAGGGGGGTTTTTAGTTTAGGGTTTTGAAGCTCTTTTGGGCTTAGGGTTAAGGGTTTAGGGTTTAGGATTTAGGATTTAGGATTTGGGATTTGGGATTTAGGAATTAGGATTTAGGGTTTAGGTAAGGTTGAGATCTGTACGGCTGTAGGATCTAGAGCCTTGGGTTGCAGATTAAGGTTTAGGGTTTAGGGTTTAGGGTTTAGGGTTCAGGGTTCAGGGTTTAGGGTTTAGGGTTTATGCGCTTAGCATTCAAGAGTTTAGGGTCTAGGGGATTCGGGGTTTAGCATTGAAGAGTTTGTGGGTTTAGCGGTTTGGCGGTTTAGAGGTTTAGGGGCTTAGGGTTTAGTTTCACTGCAGGGGAGCTGAAACCCCCTAAACCCTAAACCCCTAAACCCTAAACCCTAAGCCTCTACCTTGGGGCACTGGGCCCAGATCCTGGACCCCCAATCCCGAATCCTTTATGCTAGGAAGTAGTAGGGTTTAGGGTTTAGGGTTTAGGGTTTTAGGGTTTTAGGGTTTAGGGTTTAGGGTTTAGGGCTTTAGGGCTTTAGGGTTTTAGGGTTTAGGGTTTAGGGTTTAGGGTTTACTAGGAAGTAGGATTAGGGGACCCTTGGGAATATAGACCCTCTCATTAAGGTCCCTTATAGCCATAAGTAGGGTTAAGAAGGGCCCCGTTTAAGGGGTCTCCGTAGTACTACCTAGGACAACTTCCCTAAGGGTCCATGTACCCACATAGTATATACATTGGCCCCAAAGTACTTATATAGGGACTGCTTTAAGGCCAAAGTATACCTATTTGGGTACATGGACCCTTAGGGCTTATGCATACCATGCTGCCCAACTTCAGACGGACTCGCTCTTCTGGAACGCCTCAGGGTATAGGCTTTGGATTCTCAGGCATGATATAAAATCTGAAAACGGTTTAGGGTTTAGGGTTTAGGGTTTAGGGAATTTGAGTACCATAGTAGTGTAATGGCCCTCTTTAACTACGCACAAATACACCCGCAGAAACGCTATTCTGATCCTTATGCCCATATGGTATGGGGGTGTCGCTTGCATTCCTGCACGGACCCTGTCAGCATAAACGTATTGTCATATAATCTTATACGTTATGCTATCTGGGCTCTCAGGTAAACCTGAGCCCTAGACCCCGATAGCCCTAAACCTCAAACTCCTCATGCCCCCAAACTGTAAGGACCCTCAAACTTAAGGAACCCGTAAGCCCGAACACTTTTGCTGCAGAGATGGAACTATGAGGGTTTGGGGCTTGGAATCTTATTTCAAGGGGTTTACAATGGGTTTAGGGTTTAGCCGATTTATGAATATGGGTATTTCTCTACAGTAGGGTCCCTTTTCGGGTCCTTTTTCTAAAGGTGGCGTACTATATTGGGGCCCTAGAAAGGGACCTAGTTTAGGGAACTACACAAAGGTTTGAAAGGGGCTTACAATCCAAGGGGCCCGAATGGCTGGAACCTCAGTAACGAACATCTGCGACCCCTAAACCCCAAATCCTAAACCCCAAACCCTAAACCCTAAACCCTAAACCCTAAACCCCAAACCCTAAACCCTAAAACTAAATTCCTTTACAAACAAGGTGATCCGTTAACCTTCCCTGTTCAACTTCAGGCCCCAGCCAACTATCTGATCCGTGAGCTTTCTGATTCTTCACCGTACCCTAAGCCCTACCTGGGATCCCAAAACCTACCGTTTTAAGGGTTCTACCCTCTGATTGAAGGGTCATCGCCTACTATTTGGTAGGGTTTGGGGTCACAGGTAAGGTAACCCCTAAACCCCAAACCCTAAACCCTTAACCCCTACATCCCTGATCCCCTACCCCCTGCGTTATAGGGTTTAAAGACCCTCAAAGCTTTGCTGAACAGTCTGCCACGACACTGAGATCACAGAGCATCAGGTTCTCCGGCTTCACATCCTGATTTCCCGTTTAGGGTATAGGGTTTAGGGTTTAGGGGTTTAGTTTAGGTCCGAAACCATGTGATTCACAAGTGTATATTTGTGTGAGTTGGGGTTCTCATACTGACTTAAAGAATCTTAGCAATTAAGACATGTACCTTATAAAGGGGGAGTCTGTCTTCTTACTAATATGATTTAAGGTGCATTCGTTGATTAAGGGGTTTTGGGGTCGTTGAGGGTCCCCGCCGCGGATCGGGTTTGGGGTTTAGGGTTTAGGATTTGGGGGTGTAGTTTGGGGTTTAGGGTTTAGGGTGTACCAAGTAGCTACGATTCTGCAGCAGGATATGTCTGCCATTAAGGTTTCCGCCAATTTCCCCGGATCCGTTGGTTACGGATTTCTCAAAGTTTGAGGGAACTCATATATAATATGCGGGGTTGTAAATAGGGTAGCTGAACTAGTAGTTGCGTTGCCAAGAGCCCCGATTGCTTATAGCCTTACTTACGTCCCATGATCCTCCAAGTAAGCCCTAAGCCCTAAAGAAGACATATAGTACCCTTGCGGGAGCTCCTTATAGACCGCTTTGGGGTTTAGAGTTTTAGAAGTATAGGATTTAGGCAGCGGCCTGCAAAGTTGGAACAGGGTTCCTTTTCCTGATTCCCTTAAAGGGCTCGATCAGGGGCAGTATGGGGTTTAGTATAGGGACCCTCATAATTAGATAAGGTTTGGGGGTTCTACTGTAGCTGTAGTTTCAATAATAAGGCACCTCCAAACCTAAACCCTAAACCCTGAACCTTAAACCCTAAACCCCATGGTAGCATTATCTTGTCTACCTGGAGAACCCTTAAGCCTCCCCCCCCCCTCCCCAAATGAACAGTTTATTTGCATGCAACCTGTCGTTCAGCCGGTTCCGGTAGCCCTGAACCCTAGGTTTCAGGGGTTTAGGGTTTAGGGTTTAGGGGTTTAGGGTTTAGGGTTTAGGGCTTAGGGCTTAGGGCTTAGGGTTTAGGGTTTAGGGCTTAGGGCTTTGGGTTTAGGGTAAACCCTAAACCCTACCCGAAACCAGGTCCTGGTGGGCGAGCCCACAGGAAGCGACATGGTCCACGGCCAGCAGCAGCTGGTAAATGAGCCGCGAGACCTTCACGGGGGGGTTCAGCTGAGGGTTCTATCGGGTCCGGTTTAGGATGTAGGGGTCGTTCACGGTCTCCTTTAAGAGTTTAAGAGTTCTGACCCTAAACCCTAAACTCCAAGAATCCGACCCTAAACCCTAAACCCTAAACTCCAAAAATCCGACCCTAAACCCTAAACCCTAAACCCTAAACTCTAAAGATCCGGTTTAGGATGCAGGGGTCGTTCCAGGTCTCCTTTCAGAGCTCTCGTGCCTTGAAGGATTCATTCAGAGGTTCGATCAAGCATTCCTTTGAGTTAAAGGAAGCTACAAGTGGGGAGTTTAGGGGTTTAGGGGGTAGGAGTTTAGGGTTTATAGGGTTTAGGGTTTAGGGTTTAGAGTTTAGGGTTTAGGGTTAAGGAAACTACAGGTGGGGAGTTTAGGGTACATAGGGCTTCTATAAGGCTTCTATATAGCTATATAGACCTTCTATAAGGCTCCTATAGCGGTAACTACCCACCTGAAGATGTCCTAGATTTGAGGGTAGGTTTCGGGCTTAGGGCCTAGGTACACTTGGAAAACACCGAAACCCCACCAAAAAGGTTTGGACAAGGGTCCCTAAACCCTAAACCCCTAAACCCTAAACACCCAAAGTTGCCCAGGACGGTTTAAGAAGTAGGGTTTAGGGTTTAGGGTTTAGGGCCCTAAACCCTGAAACCCTCCCCGACCCTAAAGCCTACCTGGACCCTCGAAAACCGACCTACTTACTAGGGCTCCCCCTTCTGAGTTCCTAGTATAAAGTCCTTACGGAGCTAGGCTATTAGAGGCCGCATCCCGGCATGCTCCTGGAGGGCGAGCCCTCCCACCCGACCGGTGAAGGTTTAGGGTTTAGGGTTTAGGGTTTAGGGTTTAGGGGTTTAGGGTTTAGGGACTGTAAAAGAATCTTGCACCTAGTTTCTGAATCCTATGCCAAAGACCTCAAATGCCAACCTTGGCAGCTACTGCACGTCATAGGCCCGGCCAAAACGACAAAACTCAATCCTGTGACGTACGTCGCCGAGTCACCAAGAGGTCTCCGAACCTCATCTGACTGGGGTGTTCCCAGTTTTGAGCCCATTTCCTATGGGCGTTTAGAATGTATGATTTCAGTATATTCCTCAACTATGTAGGGTTTGGGGTTCAGGCAGATGCAAATCTAGACAAGGAGGGACTACAGCAGTTGAACTTTGGTTACCTTACCCCTTGCAAACCCTAAACCCTAAACCTTAAACCGAAAGAAGGGTCTCAGAATCTTGCAGAATGACGGCGCATGCATGGCTGGGTGCTTTTCCCTGGACCTCCAAATGGCCCAAAGTAGGTACTGTTTAATAGAACTTCGGTTTAGGAGTTAGGGGTTCAGGGTTTAGGGTTTAGGGTTTATAAGCCCCAAAGTAGGTACCATTTGCATATTTGGAGCCCTAGGGTTTTGACACCGACTGATCCACGTGGAAACACCTTCGCGACTACATCCTCCATAAGTCCTACACCATTCGAACCCCCTGAGTGCTAAACCGCGGTACAGGTTAAGCGTCTTGCTCCGTCGAGAATTGCTAGCTCTCTAGCTGCGGCTACCTCCGGAACTTTGATAATAACCCTTAACCCTAAACCCTAATAGCGGCCTCAATCAATTCAGTAGCGTCTAGGGGTATGCTGTACAAGGGCTTCACCGGGCTCTAAGGGGTTATCAGTGCTTGTTGTTCAGACGTCTCTATCGATGTGTAAAAGAACATATGTATATACATATATATATATATACACACACACATTCTTATACATGTGTATATATATATATGATTGTATATATATATACATATATATATATATACAGATGGTGCCCCCCACGGATGTATACATACATATATATATATATACATACTATATATATACACATATTTATACATATAGACATACACACATACCGGAGTCATTGGGCTTCGCATCATAGCCGTGACATGTATGAGGGTTCAAGGTTGGATCTAGGGTCGTTCGCAGTTAGAGTTAGAATAAGGGCTTGACGGTAAGGGGGTGGTACTACGAATTGTTCAGACCTCTATAGTATGAGGGTTCAGTGTCTGGAGAACTCTGGTGCTGAGAGATACAGCTCAAGCTAAGGAAGAACATTGCAAGTGCGTCATGGAGAATATTCGAAGATTTCTGGTTTCGGCTGCGATACACAAAGGACCTACATTCTTAACGACATATTCATATGCAAGAAAATCATCATAATCATAATATGGATCCTGAAAGCATGTGTGTTTTTTTGTTGTTTTTCGTAGGGTCCCTGTATACTTGGAGAATCATGGGGCTTAGGAAGTAAGGCCATAAATACCTTGCCTGGGGCTACACACAAGTCTAAGACTAGTTGTGTCACAAGGTCTCTTGACCCTTGAAGCCCTAGCTCAAAACCCCCTATGGATCCCTAAGGAACCCGTTGAACCCTAAACCCTGAACCCTAAACCCTAAACCCTAACCCTAACCCTGAACCCGAAACCCCCAAGTCTCATGATCCTTTAAGTACCCTGCCATACTTGGAGGGTCGGGGGACTTAGTAAATGGTTGTTTTATAGACTTATAAGTACTATAACCCCAATTAGGGTGCCTTTTAGGGTACTTATAAGTCTACTTATTCCCTACTTACTAAGTCTCCCGACCCTCCAAGTACCCGTTATGTGCCGTCTGACCGAGGCCCTGGACCGGAGCTTGGGGTTTAGGGTTTAAGGGATTAGGGGTTTAGGGATGAGGGTTTAGGGATGAGGGTTTAGGGTTTAGGGATGAGGGTTTAGGGTTGAAGGGTTTAGGGTTTAGGGATTAGGGTTTAGGGTTTAGGGTTTAAGGGTTTAAGGGTTTAGGGTTTAGGGATTAGGGATTAGGAGTTTAGGGTTTAGGGATTAGGGTTTGGGTTTAGGGGTTTAGGGTTAAGGGTTTTGGGGCGTAATCACAAGAAACCATTCGCATACTCAGAAGCTCCCTGCATACTACCAGTCTGGAATTAGGGCGGAAAAGCCGTAGTACGGATTTTCTTGCTGGGGCCATAATGGCAGTACAAACGGAGCCTCTGGGATAGGGTTCCTGTTCTAAACCCTAAACCCTAAACCCTAAACCCTAAGGGTTCCTTGAAAGGGGCTCCACAGGCTACCGTAAGGGTTCGATATAGGACCTTAACGATTGGAATAGCGTTTTGGGGTACAGTAGGCTATGATGACCATAATGGTTACAGTCTTCATCGGGAGTCCCAAGGAATAGTATTACCGATTGTTCAGGCTTTTAATTATTACCACTAGCCAGTTTGATCCTTGACATATGACCTTCAAAATACGCAAAACTTATTTCAAGAACCCCCCTTTTGCTTGCAGGGTGCTGCTCCTTGCTACGGTGCCTGCGAACCACCAGATCGTAGAGAGTGAGACCTAGGCTGGCTCTATTTTTAAGGTGTTGGCTATATCGTTCAGTACGTGAAGGTGTAAGGTCTTAGACTTTATGCGGGCAGTCTAATTGTGTCCTGGGTCGAAGAGGGTTTTGGCACAACCCCAGACCATAAACCCCAAACCCCTGAACCCCTAAACCATACAAATCTCATACAAACCCAGACAAACCAAAAACAAACAACAAAACAAACTGAATCGTAACCCAAACCCTGTTGGGTGATTTGGGGTCTTTGATTTCAGGGATTCAGGGCTGTGGGTACCTCATTTTGCTGACCTTTAGTTGCTGGGGCCGAACCCTAGTACGGCTAAGGTTTAGGGGTTTAGGGGGAGGGTATCGGGTTTGGGGTGTAGGGCCCGGAAGACCATAGCTAGAGAGTATCCCGAACAGACAAAAGCAGGAACCCCTAAACCCTAAACCCTAAACCCTATCACTCCGCAGGGGCCTACCAAAACCAACTTTTCTGTAGGGCCCCGAGAAATTCTCTATCAGGCTTTTTTTAAAATAAAGCCTAAACCCTAAACACAAATAAAAAGGAGCATAAACCCCAAAAAACCCTGAAACATAGACCCTTAAGCCTAAAAGCCTAAAAATCCCTAAGCCTTAAAGTCGCTAAAAACCTACACGAACCTACGCCATAAGCACTAACAACCTGAACCCAAGCCCGACAAAGCGTTGGAGGTTGGCCTCCTGGTGCCTTGGTGCGACTGTTGATTTTGTTTGGTTCAGGGCTTAGGGCTTAAAGGTTTAGGGTTTAGGGTTTAGGGGCTTAGGGCTTAAAGGGTTAAAGGGTTTAGGGATTTTAGGGTTTAGGGTTTCGGGGCTTTGAGGGTTTGGGATTATCGTCAAGGGTCAACGTACCGAAGGCGTTTCTCTGAGGAGGTGCTGCAAGATTGCCATAACGGTTTAGGGTTGAGGGTACAACGGTCCTTGCGCCCATGTATATAGTAGACGCTTTGGCCCTAAAGTACCGACATTTGGGACTACCTTAAGACCAAAGTATATACTGCATCTACTCGTTCATGGGCCCTTACACCCCAAACCCTTAAGAACCCGAAACCCTAAACCCTAAACCCGAAGCCATTAAAGGAACCCTTGAAACAACAAAGGGTGCCTGTAAAGCCCGAAATAAAGAGAATAAGCTCCCGTGAAGGTTTCCTCTAAGCGTCCCCTCTTTAGGATTCCGGATGGTTCCGTTATGGGTTCTTTTGCGGATACCTTTAAGGGTTTTTGTATATGGTCCTGTAAGCATTAGGTTCGGGTTTCACGGTTTTGCGTTCCTGTATCTTTGCTTCAAAGTCCTGAGCCTGAGGATTGTTGGAAAGGTTAAGTATAGTGAAGTGGCCCGTCAATGTTGACTAGGGTTTGGTGTTTAGGGTTTAGGGTCTAGGGTTTAGGGTTTAAGGTCTAGGGTTCAGGCTCTAGGGTTTAGGTCTAGGGTCTAGAGTTTTGAGACTATACAAGGAGAGTGTTAGGTTTCATTCCGAAATTTCTATCACGGTCGTTCAGACACACGGGAGTTTCCGAAAATTGGGGACCCTAATATAGTACCCTAAATAGTAGGACCTTTATTATAAGGATCCCAGAACAAGGTACCCTAACTTTTGGAAACTCCCACATGTGCTCATACAGCTCAGCAAAGCCCTCAGTCCATAAACACGACCAAATCATGTCAAAACATTAAGGACGGCATAAAGACTCCTGAATCCCATCTTTGGGGAACTTGATGTAGATACCTAATTGCTGCCCGTCCGATCTTTGAGGGTCTTAATATTGGGAGTACGGGAGTTGATTAAACGGGGTATACCAAAAACTTTCAGGCTTGATTCAGGACAATGTTGCTTTGAATCTCGTGGAGCGGAAGGGTCTTGAGTTGTTGCGGTTAGGTTGTGAACGGACCTACCAACAACTATTTGTTTGTTCAGAGGTTGCTGTACAATGAGAATTACTCAGGCTTCCATTGAACACGTAGGTTCTGGCAATTTAGGGCAAGTTTAGAGGGTTTGGCATGCCATGATCAAGATCTTGGGCTTCAGATTGAAACCCTGAACCCTAAACACCCTAAACCCTACACCCTATGAGCTCTGAACCCTAAACAGTGAACCCGAGGTTTTGCACTTCAGGGTTTTGAGTTGAGGCCCCCGGGTTTGTAGGGTTTTGAAGTTTACTGCACGGCTTCGGGGTTTAAGGGTTTATGGGCTTAGGACCTTAGAAGTTAGGAATCTCCCAAAACAGGACTCAGGTTTAGGGTTCAGGGTTTAGGGCTCATCTTTGTGGCTGACCGCTAAAACACCGAACACCCCTGCCGCTCATATTCATGATAGCGTCTGTCGCAATATTCCAGAACCAGTGCATCCTCGCCTCAGGATGCAGGCATGGCCGGGCTCTTGTTAGGAAGTTACTTGAAGTTACCATAATGAAAAGTCATTCATAGGTACGAAAGATCCTCAGTCTGGAAACTTAAGTGAGATCTTCCTGACGTCCCCAAACCCCACACCCTAAACGTTAAACCCTAAACCCCAGACCCTAAACCCTAAACCCTAAAACCTAAACCCTAGACCCTAAACCTTAGACCCTTAACCCTAAAAAGACCTAAAACCCTAAACCCTAAAAAAAAACTAAAACCCCACACCCTACCGTTCAACACCAAGGACTGTAGTTCCCCTCCCGCCAGTGGAGCACCCTAGTCGCTGAGATATCCCTGAGCTCCTCATTAAGTCATAATAGTTAGCTTAGGGTTTAGGGTTTAGGGTTCAGGGTTTAGGGTTTATGGTGTAGGGTTCAGCTTGCTCCAACATACGGTCGGAGTGCCCAAGACAGTTAAAGTTTACGAACCCTAGGGGTCCATGTATCCAAATAGTATGTACATTGGCCCTAAGTACCTATACAGGGACTAGAATTGCATAAACTATTTGGGTACATGGACCCTTAGGGAAAGCCACTACAGTGTTATACCAATTAAAAAAATATCAAAACCCTAGAAGATAAACGCTATCCCTAAACCCTAAACCCTAAATCCTAAACCCTAAACCCTAAACCCTAAAATGCGCCTAGGTTTACAAGTGCCGCGGCGCGTCCCTGGGAGCCTACCCAGAGACTCCACTACCCCTTAATTAAGGAATATACCTTAAATCATATTAGGGATCCTACTATAATTTAAGGTATATTCCTTAATTAAGGGGTATTGGAGTCTTTGGGTAAGCAGCTCGACGTAGGTGAGATCCCTTGAGTTCTGGTTTAAGGTTTAGGGTTTAGGGTTTAGGGTTTAGGGTTTAGGGTACCCAAATAGCCTTGAGTTCTGCTCAGCATCCCAAAAAGCCTCCCTAAGGGTCCATGTGCCCAAGAGGGTTCCTTTAAAGGTTCCTTTTAAGGGTTCCTTTAAGGGGTCCTTTGAGGGGTCCTTCAAGGGTTCTATACGGCTTAAGGGTCCATGTACCCAAATAGTATATACTTTGGCCTTTATGTAGTCGCTTTATAGGTACTGTAGGGCCACTGTATATACTGTTCGGGCACATGGACCCTTAGGGCTTTAAAGCCAGAGTGTTCCCACCAACCCTAAAACCCTAAACTGTAAAGTGTGAGCCTCGGTACCTCGCCCAGAGATTTCGCGGCCCCGCATCCCTGAACGCTGAAGCCCAAACCTTTTATGGTTTAGGGTTTGGGAGTTAAGGTTTGGGGTTTAGGGTTTTGAACACCGAAGTGCTAGGATATCTTGGGTGTGGAAGTTCCGGGAAAGAGCGTGGCTTTGAAACTGCTGTGCCGTGCCGAGCGGCTGTCGCTGCTGAAGCTGGCCAGCAGGCGCACAATGTGGGGATGGACCCCTACTCGCATCAACCTGGCTTCTTGTTTTCTGCTATGCCACCCTGGTAAAGCAATGCATCCCCGGTTTGGTATAAAGCCCAAAACCTCAGCCCTAACTTATTTTAATTTGGTTCCTTAATTTCCAAACTCACCTTTCCAGGATGTCAACAAACCTAAACCCTAAGCCCCAACAAATGCTAAACCCTAAATCCCCAAAAAAGAACCTAAACCCTGAACCCTGAACCTTAAACCCTAAACACCAAAAAAGGACTGTGTATCTTCGCTTTCGAAGCCTGAAAGAGGTCTGCAGGCTCAGGACACATGTGGGTTGTTCTCCAAATGAGGATCCCTTGTAGGGCTCTGTGAAGGGATCTATCAGGGTTTTTACAGAGTGTCTATAGTGATAGTATATGGGTGGTGTTCTAAATTAGCGTCCTTTTTAGGGTACCTTTTATAAGGGTGCCGTACTAGTTTTGGAATTCAGAAAGGGACCCTAATTTACAGAACTACCCATGTGGGTGGTTGTCCTAGTAAAGGCATCTTTTGACACTTCAAAACTATCGGGTGCCACACTTAAGAGTAGAGTTAGGCACCATGATTTTGCGAGTTGCCGATGTAGTCCTTGTGCACATGGCTATGTTTCCTAAACCCTAAACCCTAAAACCCTAAACCCTAAAACCCTAAACCCCGAATCCTAACCCTGAACGCATGCCTTGACCCTGCACGAGTTCGGACCCCCCCGCACCCGAAAACCCTAGAACCCTCGACCCTCGAACCCGAAAGGGTTTAGGGTTTAGGGTATAGGGGTTACAGCCCCCAAGCCCTAAACACAGATAGATCCCCTACAGAATCATAACAACTCCTACAACACTTTTCACACCCCGATACGAACCTACACTGAAAAGTCAAAAAACGCAACGCAAGCCAGCCCGAAGTCAATCCTACCTTACATAGCCCCAAGCAGCCTACCTTTGTAAGGGGCGAATTTAGGGTTTAGGGAACTCATAAACAGGATCCCGCAAAAGCTAGGCTTCATACTTGAAGGATCATGGGACGTAGTAACTTTACTTAAAAAGAACGTACCTCACTTATAGTTAATTATCACCCCGGTAGAGGTACTTACAACTGCACGTACTGCATTACTAAGTCCTAATGAACGCCTGAATATTACATGTAGGGTATAGCTTGATATGCTTGAATGTGGCCCAACCATAAATAGAGGAGCATTAACCGCACACTATTCAGGCCCCTACATGAGCTCCTTAATCCCTAAATCCTCTAAACCCTAAACCCTAAAACCCTAATCCCTGAACCCGCTAACCCACCCTAAACCGTAAACCCTAAACCCTCCCATCCCCAAACCATGATCTCCCCAACTATCCCCTACTTTTTCCTAAATTACCACTACTAAGGGTATTTGGGGGTGCTGGAAAGCCATGCCCCAAAGTGTCCCTTTCTGAAACCATGACCTTTTATCTTTTATCGTTTCCCCTTAACTCTAAACCCCTAAACCCCTAACCCCTAACCCCAAACCCCCTAACCCCTAAACCCTTCATCGTTTCGCTGCCCAGAGGCGCCGCCAGCTCCAACTGAAAGGAGCGAGTATTTGGCTTTCGGTACTGCTTTATGGCAACCGGCCTGCATGGGGGGTATTGGTGGGTTTTCTTAGGGTTTAGGGTTTGGGGGTTTAGTGTAGGGGCCTTAATCATTAGAACGGG
>CAJNDV010031314.1:0-14192 GCA_905221635.1 Symbiodinium sp. CCMP2456 | reverse complement strand
GGGGTTGAGGCGGTCTAAGGCGTGTGAGGTTCGGTTTAGATATGGGGTGTAGGGATTAGCGTATTAGGGTTTAGGGGTTTAGGGTTTCGGGTTTAGGGGTTTAGGGTTTAGGGTTTAGGGTGCTGTGTTGAGGATCCATTCTCAAACGGCACGCGAAAGGCTGATGGTTCGAGACTGCCCCCCGCAGGGTGTGCATTGATAATGGGAAGTGAAACCCTTTAAACTTGCAACATCCAGAGATCCTACATAAGCCCCGCACCCTAAACACAAAACGTTCTTCCTAATCAAGCCTCTAGAAAGCAGGCTCTACATAAATCGAAATGCTGCTTGAATCCTGTTGACAGAGGGTGTCTATCAATAAAGGATCCATTTTCGATCAACCCCTGGCTGGTGTAAGACCATTCCCGTGACCCCAAACCCTACAAAANNAATAGTAGGTTATGACCCCTTAAATAGGGGGTAGAACCCTTAAGACGGTAGGTTTTTGGATCCCCAGGTAAACGCTCTTCAACTCACGGCTTACCTTGAAACAAGCCGGCAACCCCTGGGACTCGAAGCAGCCCAAGGTTTAGGGGTTTAGGGTTTAGGGTTTAGGGTTTAGGGTTAGGGTTTACCCAAAAGTGTGTATGTATATGTAGATACTATTTCTCGACTTCGGACACCCAAATGCGTAGGTACCGTCTGCATGCTGAGAGCGCATATCTAAGGACTTTAGGAGGGACCCCTAATATGGACCCTTAATCCCATTACCTTAAATAACCTTTATATAGTCCTTATATACCCCTTATATAGCCAGGTAGTCTTCATATTAACCCCAATAACCTACAAGGGTCCCTATTAAGGGTCCCTCCTAAAGCTCTTAGACCATAAACGAACGGTCTAACACCTTCAAACCCTAACTTGTACGAATTTGCTTGTTCTGCACCTCGCAGCGTCCAAGCAGAATTGGTCTGGGAAGCCGCAATGCGACATCCGGCACCTTCTTTCTTAGAACTTCGTGCCTCTTGTAGGGGCTACGGATATAGATAGGTTTAGAGGGGTTTCACAGGGTTTCAGCGTCTGATAGGGTATGTAGGGACTTCAAAAGGTTTCACAAGTTGCAGTGGCGTGAAAAGCTGTTAAGAACTACTGCCGTCCAGATCAGCAGGCAGCTTTCAACCAATTGTCCAAGGCTTTGTCGAGGTTGTTACATGTCGCAGAGGGCGTGACCCTGTATCATGGAGAAAGCTGTTGATGAGATGTATATTGAAGTTTCCCTTACCTTCCCTCGATTTCCGTGAAATGCTGGCTTGACAAAAACGTTGCCGGCTCCGGCATACACACACAACCTCAAACCCCAAAAACCGAAACCCTATCCAAGCCCCAACCCCATGAAATCCAAGTTATTTTTTGCGAAAATGTCGACTAGTATCTCCTCATTGACAGAGTTCTCTCACAACTGATGATAGCATCATGCAACGCAAATCATCCAAATCCCGATTTTAATTGTCAGCTCCCCTATAGTGCCGCTGTATTGCTTCCTCCTTCTAAACCCTTAACATTAATCCCTAGCTGTCGCCCCCAATCCTACAAAACAGTAGGCTATGACCCCTTAACTATAGGGTATACCGTAGGGTTTTGGATTCCGAAACCCCAAACCCCAAACCCGAAACCCAAAGCCCTAAACCCCAACCCGTAAACCCCAACCCCTAAACCCCAAACCCGAAACCCCTAAAACCTTAACCCAAAACACCAAGCCCGAAACCCCAAAGCCCCAAAACCCTAAAACCTAAACCCCTAACACTATACCCCTAAACCCTTAAGCCCCTAAACCCGAAACCCGGAAAACTAAAACCCAAACCCTTAACACTATACCCCTAAACCCCTAAACCCCTAAACCCCAAACCCGAAACCCAAAAACCCTAAACTCCAAAACCCCGAAACCCCTAACACTACACCCCTAAACCCCTAAACCCGAAACCCCCAAAACCCCGAAACCCCGGAACCCCAAACCCCTAAAACCTTAACCCAAAACCCCAAACCCGAAACCCAAAAACCCCGAAACCCCGAAACCTCAAAACCCCGAAGCCCTAAACCATATAGATCCCTTATATCCCTTAAAGGAGCCCTTTAAAGGACAACCTAAACAAACTAAGCACGACCTGAGCGGCTCCAGACCGTCATCTCCCTCCGTGGCTGCCTGAAAGCAGCTTCCTTTAGGGTTTAGGGTTCAGGGTTTAGGGTTTAGGGTTTAGGGTCTAGGGTTTAGGGCGTTTAGGGTTCAGGGGTTTAAGGTCTAGGGTGTAGGGTTTAGGGTTGAGGGTTGAGGGTTTAGGGTTCAAGGTTTAGGGTTTAGGGGTTTAGATTTTGCCACTGCTACTTGGAGGTGACTTAGTAAGTACAGTTATAAGTAGCTTAATTGGAGTTATAAGTAATTATACGTATAGTTACCATGTTTTTAACCATAGCTACTAAGTCCCCTGAACCCCTAAGTAGGTTCCTTTAGGGCCTCACGGGTCCTTTCAAGTAAGAGTTCCTTTTGGGATTCTTTCAGGGTTCCTTTAAGGGTTCTTTCAGGACTTCCTCTATAAGGGTTCTGTAGGGGGTTCCGTTAAGGGTTCTTTTCGGGATTCCTTTATCAAGGTTCTTTGTTTTTGTTTGGGGGGGTTCTGTTAAGGTTTCCTCGAAGGTTTCCTGCAAGGTTGCCTTTCAGGGCTTCCTTTAAGAACCTACAGGGTTTATAGGCTGAGTCAGGGTTGGAAGATGAATTTTTTCGTTCGGTTTAGGGCTGAAGGTTTCGGCTTTGTTTTTCGGGTCACGGGTTTTCAGGTTTAGGGTTTGACGTTCTGCAGCTGGGCTTTAAGATTTTTTAATTTGCTTATGGCTTCTATGGTTGTTGTTGAGGGGCTTACGGGCTGTAAGAATCTGTTCTGTGCGGTGTTATAGTTGCTGCACCATCGACCCTAAACTCCAAACCCTACACTCTAAGCCCTAGACCCTAAACCCTAAACCAGAAATTATGATCATAGCTGGACACCGAGTTTTTAAAAAGAGAACCGGGTTCTCTGCACAAGCCCTGAATAAACCCTTTGGTTTAGGGTTTAGGGTTTACGGTTAAGGGTCCGGGTCGGAGTTTTGGGGCCCTTAAAAGCATTTATGAATACGTACCTCTAGAAGCACCATAAGGGAAGTTTTAGAGTTTCCCAAAGTGCCAACTAGCTTTGCAAGGCAATCTAGACCGGTATGGCAAAAACCGAAAATGTAGGGGCCTTAATAATTAGAGTAGGGCTTAGGGTTGAGGGTTCAGGGGCCTTACTAATAAGAATGGGGCTTAGCGTTTAGGGTTTAGGGCTAGGGCCTAGGGGTTTAGGGGCCGTAATGACTAAAATGAATCGGGTTTGGGGTTTTGGGGTTGCGGGCCTTAATCATTCTGGGCTCTTTCATAGGAGCAAAACAACCAAGGAACACCGAAGGAACAAGCCATTATTCAGGCTTCTATTTTCTATTTTAATGTATGGGCCGAAATAATTACCTATACTATGTCGCTCCTTGTTATCAATATAGTATAACATATCCCGAAACCCTATTCTAATTATTAAGGCCCCTATATTATACGGGTTTCCAGGGTCCTCAAAGGTCCTTCAAGGGGGCTTTGAAATGTGAGGGTTCAGTGTTTAAGCTTAAGGTTTTAGGGTTTAGTTAGGGCCCCAAAAAAGCACATAAGCAAAAATTAGGATAGGGATATCCCAGATACAGCCCCTTAGAATGAAGACCAATAAGGTAGGGATATCACTAGGAAATGCTTATGCAAGGTAGGGCTATCCCTATGAAGTGCTTATGCTTGTGTCCTTTTGGGGTCCCTGATGAGTGCTCCTTTAGGAGCTTAAGGGTTCCTTGAAGGGTCCCTCTAAGGGTCCTTTAAGGGTTCCTTGCAGGGGATTATCCTTCCGGTCAGGGTTTAGGGTTCAGGGTTTTAGGGTTTAGGGTTTAGGGTTTCAGGGTTTAGGTTGATGTTGAAGGCCTTGGGTTTTGGACGTTTAGGCATTAGGTCCTACAGGCTTTTCAGGGTTCATGCCTTTAGAACTTCGAGTTTCGGGGCACAGGGCTTGGGTGTTTAGTTTAGAGTTTTGGCGATTAGGGTTTCGGGCGTAGGGTTTTGCTGCAAAGGGTTTAGAAGCTTAAACATTCGAGCCTTTCGGCTTTTGGTTTTTAGGCATTCAGAACTTAGTGTTTCAGGGGCCAGGGTTTGGGGTCTAGGCATTGGTTGTTTTCGCACTGCAAGAAGCACGGTTCATTGTCGTTGCCATCGTGCAGAAGACGACCAGATCGATATACCAGACGACTAGTCGGTCGAGTCGTCGAACGTCGGAGCGGCGCTCCAGCAGATGACGTGTCCAGAATGCACGACCCGGCCCAACGTCATACAGGAAGGCCAGACGAGCATGGAGGCATTCTGCCTCGGCATCGCCCACCTGTGGCACAGCAAATTGAGATGGGTCGACCCGCAGCTCATCGCGCAATCTCGCCCAGGGCCGCCTTGCGCCGCCGTGGGATCTTCTTTGCTCCTCCTGCTGCCTGCCTGCCCTTTGCATTCTGGGACCTTATTAAAGGAGCTTAGGCTTTAGGGTTTAGGGCTTAGGGTTTAGGGTTTAGGGTTTAGGGCTTAGGGCTTAGGGCAAAGGAGCCCTCAAGGGAAGCCTTAAAAGAAGCCCAAGGGTTGATTATATAAGCCCGGCATTACTCATGACAAGGAATCTACCATAATTCCCACAGTTTAGGGTCCTTTATTTAAGGTAATGCCGGAATCACATCATCAACAGTATTAAGTAATCAGGCCCCCCTACTAGATTCTAGTTCTGAGGTTCAGGATTTACACCTTCTATATAACGGTTTAGGGTTTAGGGTTTAGGGCCTAGGGTTTAGGGTAAAGGCCCTTCTAGTCTAGACCGAACTGTGAAATCACTCAAAGACGCCCGGAACCTTGAAACTAAAACCCCTAGACTTCTGTAAAAAAAGCCTGAAACTTCTGTAAAAGCTCCCACCCTCGACCCTAAACCCTAAACCCTAAACCCTAACACCTAAACCCTGGCGTGAAAAACTCGGCCACTGGGCCTCGAGAGGCCCCAGAAGCCCTCAAAGCCTTAAACAGCCCGAAGCGGTTTAGGGTTTAGGGTTTACGGTTTTTAGGGTTTAGGGTTTAGGTCTTTTAGGGTTTAGGGTTTAGGGTCCCCTAAACCCTAAGCCCTAAACCGGAAGCAGTAAGCCGGCAGGCCTCGGTGTGTAAAACGCATGAAGTGGCACCTGCAGAGACCATGGGTTTAGGGTTTAGGGTTTAGGGTTTAGGGTTTAGGGTTCAAGGAAAGGCTGCCTGATTCCCTAGTCCGCCTATGTGCGATTTGCGGTGTTGCTGGAGCTTCCACCGGATTTTCAATGGTTCCATGGGCAGATATGAGCTTCAAAGCATTTTGGATTGGGGTATGCATAAGGAATCCATATACAAACCCTCGTGATTGGAAACCGGACTGGCCTTTAACGTAGCTGAGGTTGGTAACCTAAACCCTAAACCCTTAACCTAAACCCTAAACCCTAAATCCCTAATTCCTAACCCCCTAAACCCTTAACCCTAAACCCTAAACCCCTAATTCCTAACCCCCTAAACCCTTAACCCTAAACCCTAAACCTCTAATTCCAACCCCCTAAACCCTTAACCCTAAACCTCTAATTCCAAATCCCCTAAACCCTTAACCCTAAACCCTAAACCTCTAATCCCTAATCCCCTAAACCCTTAACCCTAAACCCTAAACCCCTAATTCCTAATCCCCTAAACCCTAAACCCTAAACCAAAAACAAATCTTTAAGGTAGCTGAGCTTGGTCCCCAAGCAAGGACCATGGAGACTCTGATCCCTACTGGAACCCCACTTGCTCTGACCTCAAGCTTAGGGCTCACAGGGTTTAGGGTTTTAGTATTAGGGTTTAGGGCTTTTAGGGCTTTAGGGGTTTAGGTGCTTAGGGCTCACAGGGTTTAGGGTTTTAGTATTAGGGTTTTTAGGGTTTATGGCTTTTACAAGCTTTAGGGTTTTAGGGTGTAGGTTTTAAGGCTTAGGGTTTAGGCTTCGGCGCCGTGCTGGTCTCCAAGTCGGTTTAGGGTTTTAGGGTTTAGGGGTTAGGGTATTAGGGCTTTGGGTTTAGCGTTTTAGGGTTTATAGGGTTTTAGGGTTTAGTTTTTTTTGTGGGCTCTTTAGGGTTAAGGGTTTAGGATTTAGGGTGGAATAAAGTAGGAGCCAGAACGTTGGAAACCCAATAGCCTCAATACATAAGAGCCATGTATGAGGAATCCCAGCACTACTTGTCCTTAATCCGGTTCCAAACTTCTTGGGGTTTAGTATATACCATAAATCACAGCCAAGGGTTCCTCCGTACTTAAAGCATCTTAAACATATCCCCCTGATAGAGCCCCTTTTGAAACCCTTAAAGAACCTCGACAATAGCCCTACCGTAAACCCTAAAACCCTTAGCCCAGAAATACCCATAAGTAGCCCGAAACCCTATATTCAATGAGGGAGAAACAATATAGACGTTGATTTCATAATGGTTTCTTCAAGGAACAGGTCCGCCAAAAAGTATTCAAGTATGGTACTCCAGAACCCAGTAAACCCTGAACCCTGAACACTCAAAAAAACCCACTGTAGAACCAAATAGTACCCTGAACCCTAAACCCTACACCCTCCTAAACCCTGAACCCTGAACCCTCACAGTAGCCTTAAACGGCACCCTTTAGGACCCTAGTTTCTAAACCCAGTAAACGGCACAAGTCTGGCCTTGTCCAATCTCGCGCAAAGTTCGATACGTCTCTCGCCAGCTTCGATTGGCGGCCTACTAAGGAACCCTACACCCTAAACCCCTAAACCCTCAACCCTAAACCCTAAACCTCTAAACCCAAAACCCTAAACCGGTGTAGGGTTTAGGGTTTAGGGATCCAGAAACCTACAGTTTGCAGGTTTCGACCGTCTAATTCAGGTGTCATAACCTACCATTTTGTAGACTGTGGGGTCACAGGTGTAGGGTTCTAGAAACGGGTTCGCTCGTTCCTTTAAGGGTTGTAATGAAAAGCCTAAACCCTAAACCCCTAAACCCTAAACCCTGAACCCTAAATCCTAAACCCTATAGGGTTTTAGAAACGGGTTCGCTCGTTCCTTTAAGGGTTTAGGGCTTCGGGGGAGTTCTGGGCCATGAAGATCTAAGACGAAGATTCGGGTCGGAGGACTGCGGGCTTAAGGTTTTAGGTTTAAGGTTTAGGTTTAGGGTTTAGGGTTTAGGGTTGAGGGTTGAGGGTTGAGGGTTGAGGACTTAGGGCTTAAGGTTTTAGGTCTTCGGGTCTGATGGGGCTCTATAGGCATTTAGGGTTTAGGGATTAGGGTTTAGGGTTTAGGGATTAGGGTTTCGGGATTAGGGCTTAGGGTTTAGGGGTTAGGGTTTAGGGTTTAGGGGTTTTGGGTTCAGATGCGTTCCACGTGGAGGATCATGTGGCTTAGTAAGTAAGCTTGTTAAAGGGACATGTCTCGGCTTTGCTTTACGGTCTCTATCAGGGTTTTAAAAGGATTTCAGGTTGCAGGTGACTTAGTGAGCAAGGTTATGAGTACGTACTTTAATTCGGGATATAGGTAATTATTCCTATAAGCCAACGATGCCCGGTAACCTGTCCAGCAACGTTTTGATTTTGAGAGCAATAACACTATCGGAAGCAGCCATGGACAAACCAAGTCCAAGTGGAAACCCTGTCAAACGGATATGATGCCATGCAGACCTGTTCTAGGATGTGACCGTGTTTTATTCGGCCCATCTCTTAAACCAGTAAACCCGAAACCAGTAACTTGTCGGATCCACAGGGGATCTTCATCAGACTCGTAGCTAGGGTTCCAGAACTTTAGCATTACCGTGCCAGAGGAATCTAAAGCCTCGGGCGCCCGACCCTTACAGCACGGATCAAAAGAAAACAACAACATCGGAATCCAGAAACCCTGACACGAATTCCAAGCTACACATGTTAACACTGAACCCGTAGAACGAATTAAGCCATACAGTACCGCAACAAACAACACCAGAACCACAAAACCTCAAACCCACGACACCCGCAACAGCTCCTCTTACCTAAACACGAGGCTACAACCATAGAGTCTGTAATTCAGTAGCCCAGTACATACTCAGACCTTTCAAAATACTTGCATTTTGGAAATATATAACCGTTGATTATAACAGGATCCCTGACAAAGTTTAAAGAATTATCCATAATCAAGGGATTCTGCAAGGTCTGGGTAGACAACTGGAGTGTCTGCCGTGTAACCCCTAACCCCTACATCTAAGGTTGAACCCATGGGCCCCTTGTATGTGTGGGCCCTCAACCCTGGGACCCTTATATACCTACTATATACCCTCTATGTACCCTTAAGGAACCCTAGAAAGGCCTAAAAATCTATATTAGAGACCCATACTTCTAACCTTGGACTACAGCCCCAACCCTAAACCGCCTTAGGGTTCCCTAGACCCTAAACCCTAAACCCGAAACCCTAAACCCTAAACCGCCTTAGGGTTCCCTAGACCCTAAACCCTAAACCGCCTTAGGGTTAGAGTTTAGGGTTTAGGGACAAGGCCGGACAGCCTCTTGCACGCTGAAGCCGGAGGTGCGCAGGTATGCCTGCGATTCTGCAAGGGTTTAGGGTTTAGGGTTTTAGGGTTTAGGGTTTTACCCCAAGGATCAAAGTAGCAGAAAAGCCTTATTATCTAGTATGGTCTATGAGTCCTTAGAGCCTTAGGCTTAAAAACCAAAACTTAGGGGGTGAGTACCTTAGCCCAAAAAAAGTTAACTTTTGGAGCTATAGTAGGATTATGTAAGCCCCAAAAAGTTAAAGGATACCTACTCAGCCCTTAAGAAAAACACTAAAGGGGCCCTTCACATGTCAAAAGGCTTAGAGGCACTCAAGGCCTCCGTTGAAGGAACCCCTGGATGAATTTATTAAAGGAGCCCTCAAGCGAACCCTTATAGGGTTGATGATACCCACAATAAGAAATAGACCATGATTCCCTTAGCTTAGGGTCCTTAAGGTAATGCGCCAGCAGTATCATTAAACAATTAAACTCTAAACCCTAAACCCTAAACCCTAAACCCCAAACCCTAAACCCCAAACCCTAAACCCTAAACCCTAAACCCTAAACCCTGAACCCCAAACTATCATGCTTTGGGTTCGACTTCTCGGGCCTTCCTGCCATCCAAAGCCCTGCAAAACAGCTTAGGGTTTAGGGTTTAGGGTTTGGGGCTTAGGGTTTATAGGGTTTAGGGTTTTTAGGGTTTAGGGTTTAGGGCTTAAGGTTTAGGGTACTAACCCGTCATTCACCCCGAGGGTGCTGAGTCCCTTTAGTCTCTCCCACATACTAACCTACAAAGCGACTACCCCAAACCCAGGCCCCTAATTCATGAGTCCTTTGCCCATAAAGGAAGCCTTAAAAGAAACCCCTAAACTAACCCATAAAGGACACTCAAAGGAACCCTTAAAGCAACACGACTCTTATCAATCAAAATAAACAGGAACCCCTAACGGAGCACTCACAGGACCGTCAAAGGAACGCTCAAAGGAACCTTAAAGGATCCCGTAGAGGGTTCCTTTAACAGGGGTTAGGGTTCCTTTTAAGGGCTTTGGGGTTCCTTTAACAGGGGTTCAGGGCTCCTTTTTAAAGGGCTCTCCCGAAATTGGATCAATCGAGAGCTCTCTTCTAGCCGGAATGTATGGAGCCAGATCGATCTGGTTCCTCTCTTGCAGGGCCCGCCTTCATGATCTTCGCAGAGATTCCGCTTCAGGGTCCCACCGAGTGGCATTGTTACCACACCCCTGCCAAGGATAAAACCTCACACCCTGTAGCCGCTGGGTTTAGGGTTTAGCTCCAAAAACGGTTGAGGTGTGAGTTTGTCCAAGTGGTCTTCTGCAGCCGTCTCACTGCTGTTGGCAAATCCGTTCCGACCCGGATCGAGGAAGTCCAAGGTAGCAAGCCTCCACAATGGCATCGAGCCACTGTGGAAAAGGCGGGGCGAAGACAAAGCTCTGTTTGAGAAGGAAACTTCTCTGCATGTGGTTGGGTCAACAATCCAGACCTGGGGATTCCAAAACCTACCGTTTTCACGGTTCTACCTCTAAGTAAGGGGTCATGACCTACTGTTATGATTAAGGGACAATTGGAGGGACCCCTAGACGGGACCCCTCGTCCACATACCCGATATAACCCTTATATACCCCTTATATAGTCTCATAAAGCCCCTATATGACCCCAAGGGTCCCTTTAAGGGTCCCTCCTTTAGTCCCTTGATATGTAGGACTTGGGGTCACAGGGAGGGCTTTGGTCTTTAGTGCTTGAGGGCTTGGAGTTTTAGGGTTTTTTGGTTCCGAAGATCGTACCAAAAAATACGAAGATCCGCAACTCCGATGGCTTGAAATCCGGACGTAGAGGACTATGAAACGCTATAAGGGTTTAGGGTTTAGGATTACGGTGTTTATGGCGGGATACTCTTGATAATGATCCCAACCTCTACCCTTTACCCCAAACCCTAAACTGCTCTAGGAACTCATGCTTAGAGGTGTTGTAGTTGTCCTAGGTTCCCAGCGACCCTTCAGAGCAACAGTAGCCGTTTTCCTGTTATTCACGGTTCAGGGTTTATAGGGGGTTTAGGGCTTAGGGGGTTGATAGGGTTCAGGGGTAGATGGGAACCCCGAAACTTAACCTGAACCGTACAACTATGGCTCTGGCACTCGGGGGAAACTCGGCGACCAAGTTGGCCCGTCTCCCGCCAAACACACCCGAAATGGCCCGAGAGCCTGAAACTACGTGTTTTTGCAGCCCTGGGCATAAACCCGGCATGCCATTAAAAAAGGGTTTAGGGTTTAGGGCTTAGGCTTCGCAACAGCCCTGACCACAAAAACGAAAGCGCAAAACCCTAAACCCTAAACCCCTAAACCCTAAACCCTAAACCCCCACTGCCCAAAGCCCTCAACAGCCTGCGTCTGCTTCTCCTCCGGGGCCAATGTTGGCGGCCGTGGCAGCTGCGTGCGGTTTAGGGTTTAGGGTTGGTATCTAGGGTTGAAACCATGGGCCCCTAGTATGGGCCCTTAACCCTGATATCCTTAAAACCCCACTATATACCCTATATGTACCATTAAGGGTCCGTAGAATCCTCCTACAAGGCCTAAGGGCCCATATTAGGGGCCCATACTTCTAACCTTGGATGGTAATAAGGTTCCAGCTGCACTATGGCTTAGAGGGATTTCGGATAAAGCAGGGCATTCTCTTGACTGTACTAAACCCTAAACCCTGAACCCTAAAACCCTAAACCCTAAAACCCTAATAAAATATTCCTGATGCGCCCAACTTACACGTTGGCAGATATGGAGGTTGGGCCCGAAACTGGGAACAGATCTGAAGGCCATGAGGATGATCATGGGGTTTACGGCCAAATTTATGGCTTCTACTATAGGGTGTAGGGTTTAGGGTACGGGCCATATACCCGAATAGTGTATACTTTGGCCCCAAGTACCTAAAGATCGGGGAGTCGGCAGGCTGCATTTAAGCAGCATCGACAAGGATTGTATGCGCATAAAACAACTTGGATGGATTTTTCACCCTAAATCCTACACCCGGGCTTGTATGGTAGCTTGGTTGGCTTTGCCTAGATTCAAGTGAACTCAAAAACCGAAGCGGCCAACTCGAACCCTAAACTGGAAACCTAAACCCCTAACGCCTAGCCTAAGCCCTAAACCCTAAACTGCAAACACGGGGACCCTGAGATCGATTCTTGTTTTACAGGCTAAGCCTTCCTTAGGGCTGAATACCCTAGCCCAGAAGGTTATGAACCCTAAACCCTAAACCCTAAACCCTAAACCCTAGCCCAAAAACACCCTGAACCCTGAACCCGAAGCCCTAACCCTAAGGGTCCATGTACCCAAATAGTATATACTTTGGCCTTTAAAGTAGTTCCTATATAGGTACTTTGGGGCCAAAGTATATACTAGTTGGGCATTTGGACCCTTAGGGTTTATAGGGTTTCGGGGTTAGGGCCAGGGCTTGGGGTTTGGGGTATAGGGGTTTAGGGGTTTATGAGTTTAGGGTTCAGAGTTTAGAGTTTAGGGTTCAGTTAGGGTTTACCTTGTAAGGGTTCAGTACGGTGATATAATCGGTCAAAGGTTACATGAACCCTAAACCCTAAACCCCGCCCCTAGGCTTCAAGGTTCGGGACACCAACCAATCCGCCCAAACATTCCAAAATCCCACAACTGAGGCATGTAATGTAGGGGCCTTAGTAATTAGAATAGGGTTTTGGGCTCCTTTGCATAATTATAATGAGGAACCTAAGGACTAATAGGGGTCATTATTTAGGCTTCTATAGTACCCCGAGTTATGGTGGGATCCTTAATGTGACTCAAAGTATACCCTAAACCCTAAACTTAAACCCTAAACCCTAAACCCTAAACCGATTTAAGCTAAGGGGTTTGGAAGGTCTGGGAACTAGTGTCGCGTTGCCTTGTGTTTAGTGTTGCGGTTTAGGGTTTACGGTTTAGGTTTTAGGGTTTAGGGAATCCGGTTGGTCACCAGGGACCGCAAAACGACGCAACGGGTGCTCGATTTAATGCCAGAATACGCCCTACATCCTCAAAACCTGTACAGAAAGCCGAAAACTGCAAACCTAAACCGTAGACAACAAGCCACCTGACAACCCTCCAACCTACGTTGACTTGTGTGTTTTGCTGTCAGGGCTTCAGTTTATCAGGGTTTTCTAGGGTTTTAAGGTTTAGGGTTTTTGTAGTGTTTTAGGGTTTAGAGTTTTCTAGGGTTTGCTGTCAGTTCGAATTTAGGGTATGAGGCATTGGGTTTAAAGTTTTAACCCGAATCCCTCAACCCTGACATAAACTTTGGTCTTTAGGGGTTGTTAATGCTAACCACGGTGGTACCGCAAAAAAAGAACTAGAGATGAAAGTCCATGCTGATGCTATGCTTGGCACTACGCACTAAACCCTTAACCTTAAGCTTCGGCTTCTGGGTTTAAGGTTTAGTTTTGCTTTTAAGGCTTAGGGGTTTAGGCTTTAGGCTTTGAGGGCTTCCAATATACCCCCCCCCAAAACTGTGGAATATTGACTACAGGGGTTTGAGATCCTGATGTAGTGTGTAGGCACTGGTACCGGGAGCCTCATGAATGATTCAGGGGATGCTTAGTGCTGAGTTTTTGAAAGTATCTGGGAAGGTCTGGGTAGTCTTTGGAGTGGAAACAACCGCTGCCTCCTGCGCTGACTTTGGCTGCTGGATGCTGCACTCGCTGCCCATGGAAGCCCACCCATCGGAGAAGATCTAATTCAAGTGAAGCAGGATCCTCATTGAGGAACTGAGTGAGTGTATATAGGGCTCCTAGGAATAGCAATGAGTGCACATTTGCGTTTGCTTTGTTGGGTTTTGGTAAACAAAACTAAAAAAATATTCCGCTGATTAGATGGTACACAGCCTAGGGTTTTAGTGCACAGGAAGACAAGCTAATAACGGCAGTGATCAAAACCCTAAGCACTAAACCTGAGCCCAGGGGATTCCACCATTTGGATCGTTTCATAAAGGGGTCCGGGCTGCCATGGCTACAGGAAGACTCTCCACACCCTGCCGGAAAACGTAAACCTTTAAGGGCTTAGGATTTAGGGTTAAGGCCTGTCAACCCTGGGCGGTTTATGGCTGGCCCAAAGCCCTACTACCTGCCAAGCCCCGAGCCAGCATCGCATCGCGATTTCAAGCAAGTCCAGCACATACTCTTCGAACCAGTAGCCCAGAGGGTCCATATATAACACCATTAAGGAATGAGGTCCCCCAACATCATAATGGGGATGGTCTTCTGGGACCTAAGTCCATAATGGTAGTATTTATGGATCTTCTGGGTAAATGCACATACTGTCCGAGGTCTTCCTTAACAAGCCCTAAACCCTTAGCCCAGTAAGCGTCCCCCCAAACCCTTAACCCTAAACCCCTTTTTTTTTTTTCGAACGGCTTCCACTACCTGTTCCGGAGTCCTTCCCTCGACCCACCCTAAACCCTAAACCCTAAACCCTAAACCCTAAACCCTAAACCCTAAACCCTAAACCCTAAAGTCTAAGCAGGAGCTCTGCGCGGGGAGTTCTGGCTGCGAGGCCGTCAACAGCTC